>JALLAU010000039.1:0-25605 GCA_036939495.1 Thalassiosira hispida | reverse complement strand
TGAAAATAACGGACCTTGTGAAATTGCTATTTTTAGCGTTTACATTGAGAGTACTGAGTAGTCGTTGGCCAACATCGACGACGGCGACAACGATGACAACAACAAGTCGTTATCATTGACCTCCTCCTCCCAGCAAAACAAACGAGTGCCAAAGCCAAAGCCGAGCGGCGCACACGCAACTCTATTAAATGCACGTCGTCGTCGTCGTCGTCGTCCAAACAACAATGTCATGAACAATAATGACAGTACTAATGAATCGCACTCCAAAAAAGTAATAATCACCATCCCACCAATACCAATAGCAATAGTAAGCAAGACTCAAAAGCTAGGCCTCACAGTCGAATTCTCCAATCGATATTCCGGTGCATTGATCAAGGCCATCCATCCAACGCATTGTAATTTCAAAGATTTGATAAACGTGGGCGATCGGATCGTGTCGAATGATGGACGGGAGGTGAATGCTATGGAGGATTTGATTTTGGGAAGTGAGAATGTTGTTCGTCGTTTGGGAATTGAGATTGAAATTGTTCCCAAGAGCAAGACCAGCATGATGGGATCATCGAATCATGTTGAGGAGAAACACATATCCTCCAAAGTAGCATCAGCTGCTGCTACTATTGCAGGAGGAGGAGGAGGAACAACTTTGTCGGACATTGATACTTTCTTGCGTGGTCGAGGCCTCTCCTCTCAAACTACTACAACTGCTACTGGTGACGACGACGAAATAAATTCAACAATTATTGCTCCAGAACAACCAACAGAAACAACAGAAGAAGAAGACGATGCCACCATCTCCCTCATGTCGCCCTTTGTCACCTCACTAAAATCCTACGTAATCGCCCAAATCGGATCACGCCTCGACAGATTTTATACTGAATACAGTCTCATGATATCAAAGGGTCAAACACCACCGTCAACGGCGCCGTCACGCGATGAATTGCTAAATGAGGCAATCAAGGACTTTCCATTCCTGGACCAAGTCAATTGGAACATTGAACGATGGGAACGAATGGCGCAATGTCAAACTATTATTGAGAATAGTCGGCAGATGAATTCAGCTTTGGCGAGTACGATGATGATGGCGAGTGGTAGTGGTAGTACTCAAAGGAGGGTGTTGACTACGGCGACGATGACGACAATGCAACATCAGAATGATATTGGTGTTGACTTTACTACCGGCAATGATGATGACGACGCATTGGAAGAAGAAACTGCATCAGCATCATCTGTCATTGGTTCCAAAGAGCGTACTGATGCAGTTGACACGACGGATAGAACAACCAGAATGGCCAAACGGGCGGCAGCATCGGCCCATCCTGCTGCAAAGAGTCCATCTCTTCCAACACGAAAGAAGCGCAAGCGGTCCACAACTCCAGCCAAATCCAAACCCGTCGCAGCAGCTGCCAAAGCAGAGTCAGAAGAGTCGTATGATGAAAATGATCCAGATGATGATTCCGATGAACACACGTTGAAACGCCCAGCAAAGAAGAAACAGAAAGCAACAACGGCAACACCTCGTAGGACACCGCTATCCTTCGAGGAACGTCTGAAGCAATGCCAAGCCTACAAAGATCAACATGGGCATCTCAATATACCACAACAACTTCCTACTCAAGCTGACGACGACCTAGGCGCGTGGGCTCAAACGATGCGATGCATCTACCGAGATTTTTTCAATGGCAAGTACGATGTTGCTTTGCCCAAGGGGGGACGGTCGGGCAAGCAGACGATTGGATATAAGTTGGAGGTCTTGGAGGAGATTGGGTTTGAGTTTGGGGAAACAGAAGCAGTGGGGGAAGATTATGGTGTCAATAAAGCTCAAGTGGCAGCTGCCAGGGAGGCTGATGCTGGAGCGAGTAGCGTGGAAGGAGGGACATCATTAGCTACTGCAGTTGCTGACCCTCGGCAGGGGGGTGACAGCAACAGCGGCAGCAACTCCACGACCAGTAGCAGATCAAGAATTTGGGACTACAGAATCGAACAATGCCGTCAGTTCAAGGCCGAGAAGGGACATTTGAACATACCCGAAAACCACAAGACCCTCGGTCACTTCGCCAATCGTATGCGATCATTGTACAATCGACGTCTGGAGGGCAACACTACGCGGAAGAAGTCATCCTCGGTACAAAAGCTATCCACCGTGGAAAGGGAAAAGGTTCAATTCTTAGAATCAATGGGGTTTGCATTCGATCGTAACTTCGATGTGAACATACAAAAGTTTGAGGATTACAAAAAGAGTACGGGTCAGTGCAAGGTCCCCGTCCATTACGATCCGGACAGAGCTCTTGGACGTTGGGCCGAACTGGTCCGCCGGGAGCACAGTAAAATGAATCGGGGAGTAGCATCCGATTATTTGACGGCCGATCGAATGCGCAAATTGGCCGCAGTCGGGTTCATCTTTGTTTACAAGCCGAGGAGGGATACCCCGTGGGAGGTCAACTTTGAGAAGCTACGTGTCTACAGGGCCGAGCATGGGAAGGATCCAACAACTGTTCACCCTGAGATTGGGAATTGGGTCGCAAAGCAAAGGGTGGAATACAATTCAAAGATTGATGGGGCGACGAAGCATCGCATGCCGGATGAAAAGGAGGAGAAGTTGCATAGTATCGGGTTCGTCTTCCAGGCTGGACCGAGGCCGAGTGCGGCGACAAGGGCACTGCATCGAGCCGCGCTGAAGAAAACATGGGATGAGCGTCTGGCCGAATTTGTTAGCTGGAAGGAGCGCCACGGTCATCCGTACGTACCAACGGTGACCGATGGGGAGGACAAGCACCTCGGGCGGTGGGTTGCCACGACACGGCAGGCTTACAAGGCGTATCAAACTGGGAAGAAGGGAAAGTATGGAATGTTGACTGCCGAGAAGGCGCTGAAATTGGCCAATGCAGGGTTTGCCTTTGATGCTTCTCACATTCAACGGACACCGAAAAACAATGCCAATGATGTCGCTGAAGTGGAAGTGGAAGCACAGGAAGGGGAAGAGCAAGATGTTGAAGATGGTTCTGATTATCACAGAGAAGAAATAATGGTGTCTGAATGGAACGGGACATTTTAATTAGTAGCAGCACCAGAATTTATAGCTATATGATATATTATTATCATGTTTTGAACAACATGTTGTCGAATCAAATATTGATACCACAATATTGCTATCATACTTTGAGATTTATATCATAATATTATGCAATAGCTTCATGATATTATATTACTATTATTTTATGCCTAGCTCGATTAATTAATGTGTTGCTGAATTAATGTGTTGCTGAATCAATGCATCATCAGCATTGCAGCATGCCGTGAATTCTCAAATGCATTATATTATTTTCTGCATGCTTTCTTTCCTTGTATAGCAACCGCTTCAGGTCGCGGTTCTCCAGCTCAGCCAACAGATGCAGAACTTTGCTTCCCCGTTTGAATCGAAACTTCTACTGTTCAGACTTGCAAAGGATCGTAACCTTCGATGAGGTATTTCCGGTGACCTGCGACATGCTGAACTGTGGGAAGTGTCGTTGTTTTCAACACAAGAAGGGTGTTTGTTGGGCGTGTGGTGGTGATGATGATAGGGAGTTTTAGGAGGAGCAAATCCTGAGAACTTGGAAGCATGAGTTTGCTTCTTTGCATGAAACGCGCTGTGAAGCAAGCTGGGTTTGGGAGGGAAACGAGCTTAACGCTGATACTTGTATCCCGGGGTTTGATGACGACCTTGGGCCAAGTAGGGCATTATGGTGATTCAACTCCTCTTCCAATGGAATCGACAGATCTCGTAATAAAATAATATTAGTCAACACAGTTGTCAGCCCAATATCATCAAACCATGTACATGATGTGCTAGCTTACATGATGCAGATAGGTCGCTTCTCCTTGGGTGAGCACTACATTAGCAGAGGAAGGCAAACTTCTGTAGTAGAAATCAGAGGAGATGGTCTGCTACTTAAGTTTAGTGCATGCCAAAGAAAGAGTTCAACAAAGGCATCGCCATCATAATGACCATTACAAGTCTGTGTCCCACCATAGTTGAAGCACTGTCATCAAGAGTGGGAGCTTCTGTTGTTTGTTCCTCCACTTCAGCCTTTTCAATAGTGATTTTCGCTGCAGTTACCTTGAATGAATCAGAACTCACGGTGACATTCACAAGTTCAGATACACCTTCCGACTCGGCTTCCTCTTGGATGGCTCTGGAGATTTCTCCTCCTTCAGCTCTTGCCTTCAGATCGTCAGTAACTTGATTGTAAAGAGTGGAAGAAATCACATCTGAATTGTCGCATGCAGCGGTATTGCATTCCTCTGTCATGATGACTTCAAACTCAACATCAATGCCACTTGAATCATCTTGTTGGAGGAAACGAATTACACGACGTGCAACTGCGTATCCTCCCACTTTGAGAAGACGAATCACAGAACCCTTGGATCCCTTTTCCAGCAAGTCCACTATTGAATCCAATGATTCGACACTAAGGTTGGACATATTTTGAATCCCATCTAATTTGATCGCAACCTCGAAAGATACTTCCACTGACCCAATGCCATTCTTACTTGGGCTCTTCGATGGAGCCGTCGATGGTGCAGTCGATGAAGAAACTGATTGAGTATCCTCTAGTCCAGATGGAGTCAATGAAGGCAAGGAGGATGAAGACCTTGTTGGCGTCAACGACACTGATGGAGCTGCTGATGGGCGAGAGGTTGAACTTGGTATGGTGCCACTAACAGTTTCCCAGCCACTCATTAGCTTCACTGGCACATATATCACCCCGCTTTCGCTACCATCGAAGCAAATTTCTCCCTGTGCGTTGACAGTGGTGCTCTTTTGAAGTGGCACAGAATACGACCCAGAATCATCAACAGTGGATATTCCTAACTCATTGTAGTTTGAACAAATTTCTGAGTCCGGTACTGTTGTTTGATGCAAAAACGCGAGTTTTCGACACTCGTTATTGAAAATCCGTTCCCCAGTGTTTGACCAACAATTTCGTCGTTAGAGTTTTTGATGATTTCGTGTAGAGAACATACGCTGCTGCTTGCTGTTCGCCTCCCTGACGAACCAGCTCTGGTCAAAGGAACTGTTTTACCCATGGTAGTTTCTGCGAAGTTTTCCTCTTTGTTGGTACATTCAGCATTGGCATAACTTATGCTACCCTCATAGGTCTCCATGGGTGGTTGATTCTGCAGATCACCGCAAGAAACCTTGGCGGTCGTTAAGTCATATTGGACTACAGAATTTTTGCCATCATCTCCGTCCGCAGTGCACATGGAGACGATGGCTGGAATGAATGCATTGTATGCGCCAAGTTCGCAGTATACCTTACTTTTGAAAGCATGAGCCAAATATCTCGAGATAGCGTTTCTAACAAAAGCATGGAAATTTGAAGAATCAAAGCTAACAAATGGTGGAAAAGGTTTTTTGTGAGATACAGTTCACAGCAAGCCACAAGTAAGCCACAAGCCAAGAACTGACCTGTTCTCTTCCCACTTGTTCTTTGTCGCGAAGGCCCTCTCGACCCAATATAAAGGGGTCTCTGCAGAATTTGACCAGGTTCCACTTCGCCAACTAGTAGGAGGTATAGTCTTATAACCACAAGTATCACATTTCTCCTGACTCACAATTCCGCCAAACACTCGCCACTCATCGAACGGGTGTGTGCAAACATCTCCTCGATCATCTTCGCATTGTTCCTTTGATTTAGCTCGAACATGCCATGTGCCCCCTACGCTGCTGCATTCGTCTTCTTTGACAAGAGTCGGCATGCCGTCTTTGGATTTCCTAGCGACACATCCAAGTTTATCTGCCCAATCGTACGTAGTGTCGTCGATAGGATGCTTTACTTCATGACAATTTTTACGATGTCCCCATTTATTTGGTTCTATTGGAACTATGCACTTGCCTTCGTTTCCTATGTACCAGTCCTGGGTGTAAAAAACATGAGTTAGGAATTCAAACAGTCTTCGTACCATAGCAACAGCAAAACTGCCGTACTCACTTCGCACTCGCCGGCATTGACACATGTGTCTTCGGTGGGGCACGTACTCCACTCATCCCAGCGGCACCCCAAGAGAATCTTGGCTGAGGCAGAAGATTCATCTCCTCCATCAATCCACTCAGTATTGCCTTGTTGTTGGGCACAGCCTTTTGATTGCCCTGTGCAAGTTGGTGCAGTAAACCCGACATCGCCCGCTTCGAAATGACAACCTACTAGCCAACATTTCTCTGCATTGTGCCATCGCTCATATTCATTCGCATTTTCATCCAGGCCTGCCATGTAGCTCTCGCACGTAGGACTCGATTCCCTATTCACCATCCAAGTTGGATGTTTACAGCGCGACAAGGACCAGTCCCACTCCAAGCCTTCGTTCTGGCAAGAGCTGTAATCTTCGTGGTCTTTAGCCCAACAATACGCCGCGCAAGTGTCTTCAGCTTGCGCGGGGCAACTGACATATTGGTGGGTCAAGCTCAATGATTCATTTGGTGTTTCATCTTCAGAAAAATCAAACATCATGCTCAAACTCAGAGAGTCATCGTAGCCAGTCGATCAATACAATCATCCTCGTTGCCAGACCATTTTTTTAGGTAGCACAACTTCGCAGACCAATCCCATTCATAGTCACTGAGAGAGAAGCAGTCATTTTGGTCAATATCATTAGCCAGATAGCAAGCCGCGCCTTCGGGAAATTGCCAGCTGTTGCTTTCAACACATTGAGCACACTATCCATGGTGTAACGGTAGTGTCTCATAAAAGTCAGTGATTGTGAAATAGATATATGAAAGCAAGATGATACTCAGAAACTCACGTGTTCGTTGCAGCTACCAGAACTGCACGTTTTTTGTACCGGCCATGTCCCATCATTACAATAGGTTGTACATTCTTCAGCCGTATGAAAATTTCCTGGCTTGAATGCCCGACCTTCCCACCACATGAAGCCAATCGCCTCGCAGGAGTTCTTATCTTCGAAATTCTTGCCCTCGTTGTGATCATATTCGACACGACACGCGCCTTCTCCGCCTCTGTATTCACTTCTCCAACCGAAAGATAATTCGGTCGTCTCGTCATAGTGACAAGATTCCTCATTTTTGCTAAGATCCCAACAGGAACTCTCCGCACAATGATGGAGCCACTCGTCCCATGGGTTTGACTCTGATGATGGAAGAGGGCAGAACTCTGGCAGGCAATCAGATTGAGTTTTTAGGTCATTTCTTCGGCATTTCATATGTGAGTCCTGGCCTTCAAGAGCCATCATGGCACTGACGGGAGAGTTGTTGTTTGGACCCCCTCCTGAATTCTCGGCGCAGTCATCGTGGTTGTGGGGACGAACAGCACAGATTGGTGGGTTGGCCGACCAAAAATCTTCGCATCTGTGTTTGTGGGAATGAAAGAGAATGAATGGCAATCGTGAGTCAGTGCAATTAGCTCACACGCCAAACATGCTCGCCTCATTCGTTCCTACTCACCTTGAACCCCAGCATTGCAAGCATGTCATGTGTTTCCCATCCTCGTCCTGAAAAGAGGCGCGAGGGTAAGTTGTAGTTTCCAGCGGCGATGGGTTGAGGCACAGATCCTTGTCGCCTGAAGTAATTTGGTTTGCGGGGTCCCAATTACACGTTGTTTGGAGCATGCATTTGTCTCTCTCCCCGTTACGAACAGACTCGACCCAGTTGCCAGATGTTTCCTCCAACAAATAAATCTTTTGCGATGTGAGCCTGTACCCAGCTACTACATGAGACGAAAAGTCGAACCACATCTCATTTTCGCCAGTACACTCTGGTTGGGGTTTGAAGAAATGAAGTCCATTCGGCATGGTTGTATCGGTACAAGCTCCCTGCATCACATTGATTATTGCCTCGCATTCTTCTTGTACATTCTCGGTGTGTCCGTGAATATGAAAACTTTGATCTTGAGAGTGCCAAGACGAATCGCGCTTCTTGCAGAATCCACCATTAACATTCGTTTCATCCACGATCCACTCCATCTGCCGATTCCAATCATACTGGTGATTAATTGATACGCAATCGTCCTTTGTAATATCGATGATTGCACAAATTCCTCTATCGGCGTCTTCGCCGACACAGTTTGGTGAGCCTATCAATTTCGTAAACTTCTGAACCGCATTTTTCCACCCAGTTCTTCTGAAATTGACTGGATCAATATCCATCACACTCGAAATGTACCTCCAAATCTTCTTGTCGACCCTGGTCGCCACACACGAAAGAAGCGGGCCGGCAATTGCCTCGCCATACAATCGGGTACACCGCTTTTGTGGTCCGCCGTCAGAGACACAAGATCCAGACCAACATTCGTCATTTGCATTGCATGTATCTTCTCCGGTCACAGTTTTGCCCCACCTCACTTCTTCTTCGCATTTAGAAACTGGACTCTCGTCCCAAAGCGTCCGGTAAATGTCTTGGTCGTCGCCATGCTTTGGAACTATCTTTTCGTACGCGGCATTGCAGCCAAACTCCGGGTGTGAAGCTGATATTAGGACTTGGCTGATCTCAGTATCAAGTAGGGCGGCGACCCCAGGGCTATTCGCACCACACACAGCGTCGATGGCATCGGGGTTCGTTGCATTGAATACTCCTTCAATTTCGATATGCTTGTCCTCTGGAAGGCAACAGTCCGACCACGTAGCTTCCTCGGAACAGCATGGATCATTTTCATCAGTTGGGTCTTCACACCCTCTGACACCTTTCATGAAAACGGATGCCGACTTGGTGGTGTAGAAAGAATCGAAGACGTCCTTGCACGCCATGTAATCTAAATTATTCACAATCGTCGTGTACGATAGCATGGCTGCAGCGCTCTCTTCCTCCGTTCTAGACGCTTCAAGTAATTCATAGAGTTGAGGTAGCCTCTCGCTGGTGAAATTGGCGAACGTATCCAAACTACATTGGTTGTCGGCATATTCCACAAGTACAGAGGAAAGAGGGTCAATTGCGTTCCCAAGAATGTCAGTGTATTGCCAAATGCTGCATTCGTCTTCTGAACAGGATCCCAGAGGGACAAAATTGCACTCGGGACATGCCTCCAACGGACTGGTATCAGTAGACATGATCAATTTACCATGGTCGATGCATATCTCAAGGTCGTCTTGAGCAATGGCTCCAACGTCTACCAGCAATGCAACAGACATCCTTCTTGGAATGGGATTCTCGGGCCATTTATAAGCACCAAATGCCTGCCATAATTCGTTGATTGAATTCTTCGTCGGAGGCAAGGAATACATGAAATCGGCTGGAGGCGCATGGGAAGGTTTTTGAAATAGTTCAAAGGCAATCTCTTCATGCTGACAACTTAATTTCACATTGTGAGAGTATGAAAACAAGGAGTTGGGGACAGCGCTGTCACGGTCGATTGTCAGGCCAGCGAAATTAGCCCATGGAACCGACGAAACAACTTCAGACTCGGCAATGCGTGCCGCCACCTTGATATAAAGAGAAACGGTGCATTTTGTCCAAGGTAAGATCCATGGAAGAACGACATGCCTCTCATTCTAGAATGAATCAAACTCACATCTTCCTTGGATGCAACTGATACGATCGGAGCAAGATCACCATCAATCCTAGATTTCATGTACAATTCTTCATCGAAATCGCAATCGAAAATTGCAAGCTGAAACGATTCGTCAGTGTGCTGCATGCTCGTCATTCGATAGCTGCATTTCTCCAGAGAAATGGCGCGTACTACCGCCGGAATGATCGAACATACTGAAGCCAACGTTAGTAGTAGAGAGCTCTTCATGGTTCTTTTTGAAGGCCCGCCGTCCAAAAAGTGAAGTATCCAAGCTGAGAGGAGAGGAGATTAAAATATTACCAATAACTCAAAACATTGGCAATAATCCCCCCCCCCTAACATATTTGTATTCATCTTTTTTTAGTAATCACATTCATGTGATATGAATGAGGCAGCCGATCCGACAATGTCCGATGTTCCTATCGTGTCATCTTCGTGGCAAATGATATCAATGGAAAACAGTAACTCTCATGAACCCCCGTGTGTTTGTCCATACCGTACAATACAAAGAAACTTGCGTGGCATGCCCTCCTTTTTCTGATACAAGAGTTGGAAATAAACATTCCGAATACAATACGTTTGAGACTTGAGACGCATATTTTTACAGGGCGCAGTGAAATATAATGCCACCTTAAGGTTTCGATATGTGTTGCGCATCGACAACAGATAACATCACTCGTAAGAAATAATTCCCTCCTAATCTCTCTTTTGGTATTCATCATTCACCAATCCTTGCAAAAAGAACACACAACCCCACCTCATGCATCATCATGTTGTGACGACCAATGCCAATGGCGAGTTGACATCTTGACCAGTGAAGTAGCCATGAACCCTATGAATATTACCGAGGTAAGGGCGGGCTTCTTCGATGTTGCGTGTGATCTCCAAGTGAATTATCTTAATCAATGAATCTGGACCACCCAGCCCACCACCCGCATCATTGCGATCGCCTCGCGCATCAAATCCCTCGTCACCGTCACGACCGCCCTCCTTGAATTGTTCAATATTACCCTTTGTTTTGTAGTTGTAGTAGGAGACAACAACATACAAGAAGGCAAAGATAAAGGCAAAGGTCGTTCTGCTTCCTGCTTCCTGCTTTGCTTTTTGCTCTTCCGCCCACTTGTGGTCACGAACGATAATAAATACGTATCTAAAATTTAGAAAAACGCAGGATTCGAACCAACGACCTCATATTCATTAGTCATTACTCTAACCCCCCCTCATTTGCAACAGCACTTACATGTTGCCATAAGTGACGCATATAAAAAAAAACTGTACTATTTTACAGGTATAACGGGGGATTAGCTCAGTTGGCAGAGCGCGTGCTTAGCATGCACGAGGTCTCGGGTTCGATTCCCGAATTCTCCAACCCCATGGTGTTTGCGCCAATGGTGTAGTGGTAACATAAATGCCTTCCAAGCATTTGCCCTGGGTTCGATTCCCGGTTGGCGCATAGTATATATGTTTTTGCATGCACGAGGTCTCGGGTTCGAATCAAGACCTATTGCTCTCTGTTATGTTATAGTGTTAGGTATCGTAGTTGTTGGGAGGTAGCCGGCATCTCGGCATTGAACGAAGTTAGAGAGATACGCCAAGTGTTATGATTGCGTTGCAATGCGTTGCATAATTAATACACCCTCCTGATCCTGAGGTGAACATGTTTGGTTTGCATTTACAGTATCAGCATCGATGTTTTTTTCTCAAACAATCTGCACCCTGTATCTGATTCTATACCATGGAGACCTATCTACCATCTTATTCAAATTTGGACTCTGACTGGTGTCATGCCATCAACTTGGACATTGTCTAGTGGTATCTTGCATTTTCTGTTATGGACATCAGTCCTCTTATACTGGCACGGCCGCATCTTCTGCTTCTGAATTGCCATCTGAACTGCCATTTTGTCTCCAGCATCAGCATTGTTGATGCCATTGCCATTTGCCAATGTTTACAGTGTGGTGGTGGTGGTGGTGATGGCGAGGATGTACCATACCTACTGGTATTCTTGGTGTGACATGTCATCACAAAGAACACATAATCCTGAGCTGCCTTCACTCACTCGCCTTGATGGGCAACCCTTCCTTTTGTTCGGTTTGATTCCTATCTATCTGATTGTAGCACCACCCCACCCAATCTTTTTCAGTTGCATGCGGCCGCTGTGTTTGCTCGGTGTGCATATGCAATGCATACCATTGAACACCAGCCTGGCTGGCTGTTAGTGAAAGTTCCTCATAATTCTTTTTGGGGCAATATCGCACGATGCAGGAGAACGCAATTAGCTGAACAGGAAGACTTCCTTTGTTCAGTTTCAGCAGATTGACATTATCCAAAACTTTTATAGCTAAAAAAAATTAATTATTTGATAACGTTGATGACATACGCCTCAGCGGTTGGGCAGTCGAAATAGCTTGTCGTGCAAAGTAAACAACGTCCCGGTCACCGCCACCCGGCCTGCTTGTTTCTTCCTCGAGCTGCTTCTCAAGGGTCTCGAGGGCAAAGTCCACATCAGACCGATCAAGCAATACCATAATAGCACCTAATGTTCTGCCTACGTTCAGGCGGACATTGGCAACCGTGTCTGATGTGTGCGATGCGGCAATGTTGAGTATCATTCTAGCGGGTCTTTCACCATCTGTAATAACGCTGCTAGTGGTGCTCTCATCATCATCATGCACTGGTCGTGGAGGAGAGGCATTCTCGGCAGCATTATGGCTTGACATTGTCGGACATAAACCATTGGTGATGATAATCTCAATCATCTTCAAACTCAACAATCGTTGCTTCGAATCCTCGCTCTTGCTACATGTTCTCAAATGCGGAATGACAATCATCTTTATCCACTCGCCTCCATCCTCCTCGCCGTGTCTTGCCAGACTGCTCCCGCCTAAACAAAGACACTCTGCGGCAGTCTTTCGAACTGCATCAACCTTATCATTCATCAATCGTAAGCACAACTTTGATATTTCATGTCGCGTCTCGTGTCGATGTGTACATCCCATGAGAGCGGGGACAATTTCCACCGCAGATTGTCGGACACGCCATTGCGTGCTCGTAGCCAAGTTAGACAACGTGGGCAATAATCTCAGCACTTGCTTTTCGCTAAGGACCGGGATAAACACCGGCTTGGTCCTCTCATGACTAAGATGCGACTGGTGAGAATGATGCGTCCCATGCGACGATAATGATACCAAATCATCGTCAATGTTGTTGTTACTGGCAGAAGAGTCGTTGAATTTGTGCGAACATGATGGTATCATCGTGGATGTATCTCGTGCGGTACCACTCCGCGAGGCATTGGTCACTGCACGCAATGATGCGGTGGTAACCTCAGGGTCGGTATCTTGCAATAGCTTTTGCAGGATGGGAATTAGTGTATCATCGACGTGCTGCTTGTGATCTGCAAATGCCACGCCACCGCTGATGCTCCTACCAGGACTTGGCGGTGCCGTTTCGTTACAACCGCCGCCTCCTAGTCCCACTAAAAATATGAGCAACTCTCCCGTCGCCGTTGCCAATGATGACCGTACCACTGGACTGCTATCCTTTTGTGTCTTGAACGCCAATGGCAAAAGACTCTCCAATACCGTAATGTTACCTTGGCCATTGGACGTGCCTACAATCACTGACTCCACCAACCTTGGCATGCAAAGAATCGCCTCGCTTCGAACACGTTCATCCCCATCGCTTAACAACGCCTGTAGCAAATCAATAATGACGCTAAACCAATGTTCGCCCAATGCATTACAAAGTCGATCGCATTGCGCAGCCACACTCAACCTCACACTGGCCACCCTATCCTCGGCTAAATTATTCGCCACCGGAAACAATTTACACTGCAATAAATAAACATCCATAAATGTCGGTGAATCCCTCGGTGGCAATCTTCTTAAAGATCGTGAACCCTTACTAGCATCCCCCAAAAAGGCATTGGGCAAATGCTCCGCCAAATGCCACGTCAACGTCATCGCCGCCGCCCTTAACTGAGGCTCGGGATCCGTCATGCTACGTTCGCACATTAGTACCAGCCACGGTACCGCTCGTCGATCAAATACCAATTCGGCAACTTCGTGCAGTACGGCGGCAGTGGACTTTCGAACTATAACCTCTACATCGTGGAGGGCACGTGTGACTACGCCACGGAGTTGTAATTGTCGTGGAAAGTCTAGATGGGACCATAGGACTGGACCTAAAGAGCAGGCTGAGACGCGTGCTGATGTGGATTTGGAGGCTGCTAGACGATGCACTACTGATAAGAAACAATTGCCTGATGCGGAAGTATTCACGGAGCGCGAGGATTGATCTAATGAAGATTGATCCAAGGATGATTGGGATTCAGAATCGCTACCATCCTCTGCGACGATGGCACCATCCCGTGACTCATTCGTAGAGCAATTCAGCACGATCAACTTCAATATACTCCCCGCAGCACCAAGGTCATTCATCGGATTACCTGACGAACCTCCTCCCTCTGTTTTTCCACCAGTGGAAGTCGTCTGCGAAGCACTCTCCTGCTCGCTCAATTCCTGCTCCGTGTCCAAATCCAACAACACACATAAATAGTCGATAATCTCCCATCTGAGAGAAGTTGAAGTGATTGAGGATGATTCTACGAGGAAGGATCGTGTACGTTGTAATGCGTCACCGATACGTAATAGGGGTGAATTGGATGGTTGTTTTTTACCTCGTTGTGAACCCTTGCCTCTCCCTGCGCCACCTGGTGGGGTACCGTGTTTCTTCCCCTGGACTCGTCCGGGTGGTACTGGATAGAACGACGATCCCTGCATTTGATGAGGCTTGTTCCCTGCATTGCTGCTAGAATTAGGCGAGCGTGATGACTTCTCGTCAACATCCGGCAAACCACGTGCATAATCCAATAATATCTTGGACGAGATTTCAATAGATTCGCTCAGTTCCTTCACAGACATGTGTGACCTTCCACTGACCTCTGTGGTGTGCTCACTGTTCAAACTGGACAATTCCTTCTCGAGTCCAACGACCAACAATGCCAATATCCGTATCAAATTCTTCCCCGCCTGGTGCATGCTCTCGCCACGGGTCATTGCCAACGGCGGAGCGCTAGCAGAGGCACCACTCACGAGAGATGATTTATTCGATCGGGATGGCCATCTGTTGGCAAGGACGGAATCGAGAGTTTCGCCAGCAGGTTTTTGTTCTCTCCATGGCTTGCCTCCATCCACGTCTTCGCCCCCTGAGGAAGTGGCAGCGGTCAACCCATGACCCCGAATCAACCTTCCCATCTCCTCCCTAGCCCTTCGCAATACATTCCCGCCAACATGTCGCAAGGTTAACTTTAACGGACGTTGACTCCTCCTAAGTTCATCAATAGTCTCAAAGTGTGTCAAATTAGACGTATCGACATTGCCCACCTTGGCAATCAACGAACCAACTTGGGCACCGGCATGCTTGGCAGCCCCATCCGGCAAAAGAGTTCGAATTATCGTACGCTCCAATACATTTTCAACGGTCAACCCTAGCATTTCATTGTTTATTAATATCTCATAATCTTCCATATGCTGCATTGCCGGAGGAGATGTCGGCGGCGTAGTTTGTTGTTTCGCCATGAGACTACTTTTATTAATCTTTTCATTTGACATGCGCCTACTAGCATCGCCTGGAATGAACTTTTTGCCAATGTCAGAGAAGGAACTTTGTTTCTTGGGTATGGCCATTTTGGACATGACATTGGAAAATACTGCCGAGGCGGAGGATGCCATTGACGATGCAGCGGTTAATGGAGTAGTTGATGAGGTTGCTGTTGAGGCAGATGTGGATGCGGTTGTAGAGGAAATCAAAGATGCTGGAGGCGAGGGTGGTGGCAGTCCCTTGTTGAACTCGCCATTCGCTACTGCTGCGGCTGGGACTGCTTTGCTGATATTATGACCATCAAAATTACCCCCATCCGCTACCTCTTGTACATGCTCCCCCGCACACGCTGCAAAGAACGAGGTGGTGGCATCCCTTCTCTTTCCAGACGAATCCAACTCGCTATTCTGATGCTGCCTATCGGATATCACTTCGTAGGAACGTTGCGCCATGCACAATATTTCGTACGCTCGTTTGGCCGCTGCAATCGCTGCCGGTGGTACTTTTTGCCTCGCCTTCTTGGATAACTTTTCATCCTCTTTTTGCTCTGATTTTTGCGCCTTGTCTTTCCTCGGCGATGATGGCACCGCATTTTTGTGCTCCTCGATAATGATTGGTACTCGGGCTACCAGTAGCAAAAATCTCAGAAAAGAGTCTGGTATCGTTACAACATTTTCCTTTTTGACTAATGGTGATTCAGATTTTGGAGCATCTGGTAGTATTGTTTCAGAAGTTGTTTTTTCCAAACTGGATTCATTGTTTTCATCAGAGTCTGATGTATTATCATTGCTCGTAGATTCGTCCTTGGCTTTATCCTTTTCTGCAGCCTTTTCAGTTGACAACGAAGTAGCAACACCTTCATTTTCGGGGGATTTGTCAGATGCATCAACTGGGGAAGATTTGTTTTCACCCCCCTCTTCATCTGAATCTTCCCCGTCAAGTAAGTTTTTGCTGTCGTATGCAGTATCATCTGCTTCTGCTTCGCTACTCTCCCCCTCAATTTTCTCATTGTTTTCATCCTTTTGTTTATCTTTTGGTTCCCCAGTTGATAATTTGGATTCACTCTCTTTTTCTGCTTTCGAATCAACCTCAACCTCAACCTCATCCTCAACCTCAACCTCAACCTCGTCATTCTCTTCCTTCACCAATTCTTTCGACAGCAACTCCCCAAAAGCAACCTTGACATCCTCAAACCTCGCAGGCCGCATCGGTGTCCCCCTTCCCTTGCCACCACCACCCTGCATCGGATACGCCGGAGGGGGCAATGCCACCATGGTCGGACCATACTGCCCCGGGGCATTATTTCTCGGCGGCGGAGGGGGGTACTGTCTGCCACTAGCATTGCCACCTGCACCAACACCGGCAGCCATGCCACTAGCCACATTCCTTCCAGCATTGGCCATACTGCTCGCAGTGTCGCTCATCTCGCTAACCTTGTCGGACATTAATCCAGGCAAAGCTAATACCTTGGCAATGCCCGCGGCCACGCTGGGCGACATTGATGTGGAATTGGCAGAGATTGCGGCGGCTATTGCGGCTTGTCGTTCGGCTTCGTAGAGCGAGTTTGGGGATAAGGGAACTAGTGCTTGGTCTCCTGTGGCCGTGGTGGAATCCGGAGAAGGGTTTGGTTTGTCATTGTCGTCGGTGACGGTTGCTTCTTTTTGCTTTTTCAGTTTGGGTTTCTTATCGGGCTGCTCCAACGTGGCTTTGCTCTCCTCCTTGTCGCCCTCCTCTTTTTTGGGTTGATCCCCGTCGTCGGGTTGTTTTACTAAATCTTCCACCTTATTCGCAGAATCATCAGCCGCGGGCTCGCTGGACTTTGCAGACGCGTCCTCAACGTCAACCTCATTTTTATCCGGCGTTGCCTCTCCATTCATTCTGTTTTCCATACTGTCATTTTGATCTTCCCGTGCCGCTTCTGTTTGCGGTTCCGAAACAACTAATGCTGCTGCTGCTGATGTTGTTGACGTAGAAGGGGATGGCTCATCCGCTTGCTCGGCGGGGGGAGCTGCAACTGCAGCATCAGCATCGGCCTCGCCACTGCTATCCTCGCCACTGTTATTAGACGATGACTCGTCGGTGTCAAAATATGACATTAGCGGATTACCGCCACTCATTTCCCCCACCGCATCATTGGAAGATTCTTCTGACTCTGAATCAGTCGTGCCTCCCCCATCGGAGGATGCAGGAGATATCATCATTGGTGGTTGTGACGGATCAGCCCCGGTGCAAATGTCTTGATCTGCCGTCTCCGATTCCAATGACATGGTGTAGTAGTACTAGATTAAATATATTCACAGGCTTCCTAGAAAACATTAATACGCGGAGAGAAGTGGGTGTTGTAGGAGGTAGCGTCTAGCGGGGCGGCGGCCGCCATGGTCATTGTCATTGTGGCATCAACGGCAATAAATAATTCGTGGCAGATCTTTCTTGTTGTCACAGACGAGGCGGGTGGATTTGACCCAGGCGGGCGAAAGAAACGGGCAAAATCAACGGGTGAAAATAGCGGGCTATACAAATACTGGTATAGTATTTTTTCCCAATACTTCACGTCAAAGAATAAGATATGCATCTCTACTGAATTCGACAAGATTGGGGAGATATTTCCCAAATTGAGACATTCTCAATTTTATCTAGATATTCTAATGGGTATTATCACAAGTCACAAACGATAGTTGAACATCTTAAACCCATTTTGTGTTTCTCATATCTCGAACTGGGTCATTATTTAATATGTAGAGATAGAAATAGTATCAATTTGAGCACGCAAATGTCTTGGGTACCCATGAAATACCAGTGACATACAATTATCATTCAGTACAATGAGAAACAAGTTCATTGAGTATCTTGTATAAGGCGAAAGGGCAATAGTCTTACCTAGAATTGCTAAGCCAAATGACCCCTCTATCTAGCGGTACATATTGGTAGCATTTTTACATCTACCTAACCTAACGAAGAGTGATGGAATTAGATGGAATTGTCTCTCCGGTTTTCCATCAAGATCCGAATACTCTACCTCCGAACATGTTTTTGTTAGATAAATCTTGGATATGTGTTTGATCGGTACTCTTGAGCGCGACTAAGCCTCTGGCACATGTTGCTGGGCGGTATTGGTAGCGGGTAGCGTAGCGCGGGCCGGCCGGCATCGCATCACGAAGAAAAAAATGCATGCAGAGAAATACAGTTCTCAGCGAGCAGAGGAACCAAGCTAGTGGATATCGTACAGGATGGACAAATGAAGGCTGAGCATGTCTTGCAGAACTGACAACCGCCACCATTCTCTCTTTCCCAGTCCCAAGCTGCGATTTCTGCATGCATCATTCATTATTTTGCCCACGACACAGCGCTAGTAGGCTTTTGCTATCTGCACATATCACATATCCTCACCGACCAAACCTTGAGCCTCCTGGAGCCATTCTGATTCTATTTGCTGACTTCTGATTCCTCATTCCTCATTTCGCCCAACGCATTATATCTTCTAAAACTAATTCTCATCACATATCAACCATGGCTCGAGGTCACAGTAATCGTTTCCTTTCACCCGCGTCAAACGCCCACCTTACCCACACCAAGAAAGCGGCGCCGCCAAACCAATCCGTTCAGAATATACAGGATGCCATCGATCGACATTGGGATGCTATGCCCGAACAGGCCAAGACGTGGTTACTCGAGACGCTCGACTTTCTTAGTTTGCATAAGCTTGCCAAGTTTTGGTCATGTCAGAGTATGATTGAGTATACCCAAGGCTGTATCGCCGGTTCAGTATGTGGGGCAAGGTGAGGCCATATGCATGCATGCACTTGTGTACCATTGTATGGAAATGAAATCTGCCACCCAAAACTAATGTAGCAGTATTACCGAAATTGTCATGATGAAAAGCTGGGCCATCGCACTCAACTATCTAAAACTTGGGAAGGTGAAGGAGGCGAGTGCTTTGACACTGAATGGAAGTTTCCTCCATCAATGTTATGTAAGTGCATACACGAAGAGGGAAACATATCATACTCCACATGAAGTTTGTGTTCTCATCATCTGCCATTCTCTCTCTCATCTCTTGCCTTCCGTAGAATTTACCAATCGAAGACATCGTTGAGCTTTGTGGTCCGAACTTCAATAAACCCATCAAGGATTATGCGGTTCCTCTTTTCTGTCGAGGCTTTTACTCCGTACGGTCGCCTCAAACTATGGAGGCCTATCTTCAGAAGGGCCTTCCAAAGGAATACCAGCATGTAAGTTGTTGATATAGTATCATGAGTTCATTTGATCTTCAATTTATCAGCATTTATCTCATAATCATTATTTGATGTGTGTACCTACAGATGATGGCATCATTTGTCAATATCTCTTCACCGGACAATGTCATGAACTATGTTGGACAAATAGGCGATGATTGGGGTGGCTCAAAATCAAGACCTCGTAGGCAGCCTTCTAAATCGTCCGGAGGCACACAGCTCCAGCTCATACTAGTAGACGATGCAAACGAAGATGACCGACATAGCTTTGATATTGGATCATCCACTACCCTCAAGACTTTGTTCAATGATTATGCTGAGAAGCGTGGTCTTTCGCTCAGATCATTGCGGTTTTCATATTTGGACAAGACATTGTTCTTGTCTAGTGTTGGCAACACGACACCAGATGAATTAAAGATGCGTGATCAAGATATCATTAGTGTACATAACACAAATTCTTCGTCTCAGGAAACAAGCAGCAGTAACTCAAACCAGACGAACAATAAGTCAAGTCCTACTAAGAAATCTAAGACAAACAACAAAAACTCTCCAAGGAAAACCAAGAACAAGGGTAAGAAGACGCAAAATAAGCAACAAGAGGGGCCTGCCGTCAAGAGTCTCGAGGAATGCAAAGTCCAGCATTCCAAGATACTCACCAAGCTCCACGAGGAGGTAGAGCCGCGTTTCAAAGACATCAGAAACCGATTGAATGCACTGGATCTTGAACGCCAGCTGCCAAAGAAGAAGAAAAGCAAGAAGAACAAGAAAAAGAAGATATCCCAAGTTGGTGGTGTAAATCTCCAAATGTTCCACCACTCTGACTCATTTGGGGTCGGGGGCAAGGCTGGCAAGAGTTATTATGTTGTTCAAGTTGGGGAAGTCCGAAATTTGTACAAGACTACCAAACGCAGCACATCATCAGTTCAATTCTCTTCGCAGAAGAGTTCATCATCATACAGTAGTATACCTGAACTGGATTTGCATGGATGTACAAGAGAAGAGGCACTCGTCAAACTTGATGATCATCTAAAGGTGTGGGTAGACACTGCCATGAGAGGATCATATCCCTTCGTTATACCCACAACGATTGTCTGTGGCTGTGGCAATCAAGTTCTTTCTGAAGTGGTCCAAGATTGGATCAAGTCAACAAGGAATGTACGCAATGCTCCGAAGAATTCCGATAAAAGTAGGCCTTGAGCAAGAGATCGTAATTGACCATGTGATGAAGCAAGATGTATGGGGATTTGAGCATTGAACATATGGAGCTCACTGTCTACACACTTTTAAATTAGTTGAGCTAGGCAAATACTTATATAGCTATTTTTACTTATTCAAAAGACGTACCACCAGTCACACTATTGTTTCATCTCGTCACAAGATGTTCATTCTTTGATATCTGTTGAGTAGCCAACTCTTAGCAATGCAGGACAAGTATTATGGCGAATGTTGGCATTTTGATAATGTCTTTCTAGTGACCAAGTTGCACAGAATTTGTGCATAGTATCGTACAGCTGCTGCTTTCGTGAATCTTGCCAAGCGAACTCATATTGACGAAACGTGAGAAATATCCGCTGCCCAAACTCTAGTAAACAACAGCAGCAGCCTCCTCGTCATTATTGAAACTCCCCGGCCCCTTGGAAGTTGCACCCCCCTCAACATTTTCATACAGCCTTCTAGGGAGCAACCGCCATAATTCCCTACAAAATAAAGACACGAGAGGAGATAATACGAACAATATCACTAGTATCCGTTTTCCACCTCAATGATTATAAATCGTATCATCATCCCGCGACCCGTCGTCCTTGTAGGGATTTCCAATACCCGAATAGGCATGAATGACAGTCCAAAGTATGGCGAGAATAGCAAGAACTTCAATTAAGATAAAAGATCATTATCATTGTTGGTGATTGATTTTGTTGTTTGTTGGTGTTTGCTAGTTATCGAATTTGAAAAATATGAGACGAATCAGCTTGCCTCATACGAGACGTTCACCTCGACTTTAGTTCAGGTCAATTCAAGCTTGAAAACTGATCGATGATCGAATCAGATTTCAGTTTACGTATCTACCTAAACACGATCCACGTGTAAAACGAGAGTGGACTGGCTTTCATGTAGACACGAGAACCGTGATACAATAGACACTTCTGACCGTGACCCAGATACCTAGGTATGTCCAAAGAAACATGATACACTGATACAACATATTCTAAACCGATGACACCCTGACAAAATTAAAAATGAACATGTCTCGCGTCAGCTTTTAAGTACTCTAAGGTGCTCAAGTAGTGTGTAAAGAGCAATAACAAGTGATCAATACAATTCGTAATATTATGTACATAGGCAAAAGATATTTCTGACCGTGACTCATTGGTATGTCTATGAAGACATGATAAACAAGCCAATCAACTCAACAAGAGTTGACATTGAAAAGAGAAGATGGTTTTGATTCTGTTAAGTCAAGCGTTCTCCAAAAAAACACTTCTGCGGCTGCTTATGCCAATATCATAGTACTAGATAGTTAATTGAATTGATTGTTGGTCTGAAGCCTTGAATCCATGATATGTACTAAATAATTTGTTTCTTATATCTCATTAATTATGCTCTAGTTGCTTTGAAGGGCCCGTGTAGCTTACCGGTCACAAAATCCTCATAAAGAGAATCATGTTTATGCATTCATAATTATGAAAAAAATGAATGTTCTATTTCCTAAAACTAATATCATCGCAAAAAGAAACACAACGACACTGCCAAACTCGAGATGCCAATGTGGACGAGGGAACGAATTCATATGACTCACTGGCAGACATATTCCTAATAATCTCTAACATGGCATGTACAATATGAAACGCTTCTCGAAAATAGTGACCACAACACTACCCAATCCAAATGACAACACCAATAATACCAGACAACAACAACACCCCAGGACAATGCCACAGCAACCTCCCTCCATTATTAAACAGTTGACTCCTATCCATAGCCGAAACACCCAATACCCCATTAGGATCATCGTATGGATCCTTGTGTAGTTTCCCCATCACCGTCTTGCCAGACTTGACACTCTTGGCCGCCTTCCCCTTCTTTGATTTCGAACATTTGGTACTTTTGCTAGACTTGCGACTATTTGAACTGGAATAGCTGGAGGTAGATGTATCATCATCATGCTTCAATTGCTCAATCTTGGCGGCACACACATCCTTGTCAAAGCCAAGCTCAACGTCACAGTATTCTTGGTTATAATACCAAGCTTCGTCACAAATACTCTTTTCACAATAGGCAATTTGTGAAATTGGCATTGTGCTAAAATCAATATACTGATCCTTTACACATGGCTCTCTGCAGAGATCAGAAGTCGCGACAAAGACACAATAACACGTTTGGTATTTTGTACTCCAAGCGCCAGATGGTGCATTCTCCTCTTGACACTTGGCCGCACATGATTTTGTAGAGTTGACACCATCATTTGCCGTGGTGAACTCCAGAAAATTAGCTTCTGCCTCTGGAGGCCATGTAACCCATCCTACTTCTCCTGTGCTACCTTGAGCAGATGTGTCTTGTGCATAGGGATATCCATACATGGAAAGATCGACAGTTGGAAGACCATCATCGTTGTCCTTACTTGGCTTGTGACTCTTGAATAGCTTGGATGCTTTACTCGTCTTACTTGACTTGGAACTGCATTCATCATCATGATCCATGGACATGGAAAATGTTGGATAGGGCGTTACTGGGGGCGGAGTTGGTTTCCCTGCGGGGCTTTCAGTCATGGTTGGCGTTGGATCCAATGTACCAATTTCTTCCATTGTTGGCTTTAATGTTGGCTTGTTTCTTGGCTTACTTGTCGGTTTATAGGTTGGTTCATCTGTGATATCCTCTTCGGTAGGTGACGGCGTTGGTTTCTCTGTTGGTGAAACTGTTGTTGGCTGGGCCCCATCTTCCGGTGTAGGCTTGTTCGTTGGTTTCCGTGTCGGCTCGAACGTCGGCGTCAAGGTTGGCATCAAAGTATCAGGTAAAGTTGGTTTATTTGTCGTTTTTTTGGTGGGCTCCTTGGTGGGTTCCTTCGTGGTGGGATTGAACGTTACAGGAATAATGCTCCCTCCACTAGGCTCGTCACTAGGGGCCGACGACACACTTAGCTCAGAAGATGTACTTGGCTCTGCACTCACTGAAGGCATTATTGATATGGAAGGCTCCAAAGAAACACTACGCTGCATGCTTGGTGCACCACTTTCACTCGGAAATGCACTGGGATACGAACTAACCGACGGTGTCTCGCTCAAAGTCAAGCTACCGTACGGGGCACTGCTTACACTTGGACGGGCGCTAACTGATGGCGAACCGCTGGGCCTCGCATTGGGCGTGGTGATCAGTGGAAAAGTAGGAAATGGTGTTCCGCCACTATCTTCCTCAATCCTCAAAGTAAACGACGAGCCTAGATCGAAAGCCTGCTTCGAAACGAGCATCTTGTACTTTGTATTGGGGCTTCCAAGGAAGGTTTGTGATGGATCATCTCCAATACAAGTTAGGTCATCGCAAGTACTTCCCGTGTAAACACGCAATATTTGTTCCCCATCGACGGATGCCCTCACAATCATACTTTCAGTAGGTTCATAGCTGTACCACACGCCATTGGCACCGGCATATCCGCCACACGATTCTTCCTCAAAATCTGGTAAAGCTCCCACAGTCGATCCAGTCACCGTGTAGGGCAGAGTGGTTATCACTGGGGCATCCACACATTCATCATTCGCAGGGACATCATAATCTTCCATCTCCAAACTAAATGCTGATCCAACATCGAATATCTGTTTGGAAATTAGGAAACTGTATTTGGTATCGGCAACCCCCACAAAGACGTGATTTGGAAAGAATTCCTCCTCGCAATCAAGACCAGACGCACATGTCCCAGAGTACAAACGAATCCTTTGATCGGAATCAACTGATGTAGATATAACTTTTGTTTCGTCGGGAGTGTAGCTGTACCAAACACCATTGGAATCTTCATAGGCACCACACGACACTACATCATCGTCTAGCTCACCATCATCTTGCACAGCTCCCAGCTCTGGCAAAGCTCCCAGCGTGGATCCATCGTCATCTTGATATGGCAAAGATGAAATCTCAATATCATCCCTACAGTAATCATTGGAAGGAACGTCATAATCCTTCACTTCAATAGTGAATGATGTCCCGAGACTGAATGCTTGTTTGGAGACTAGGAAATGATAGTTGATATTGGCTTGGGCGACAAAGTCTTGTGTGGGGTCATCTTGACCGAGGCATTCGAGATCGTTTACGGAAACATTGCAGCTTCCTGAATACAGACGTAAACTCTGTCCAGCGTCGACTGTGGCAGTAACCACCTTGGTTTCAATAGGTGTATAGCTGTACCAAACTCCATTGGCATCAGCGTCGGCACCGCACGATGCTTCGGTAAAGTCGGCTGTGGATCCTACGGTGGTTCCGCTGGCTTGGTATGTCAATGTTGTTATATTTGTGCTAGTGAAGCAATCGTTGTTTGATTGGGGGGTTAAAGTGATGGGCGGCCGGGTTGGTGTTTGGAGTTGGCGGTGGCTGTCATGATCAACGTCGTCGCCGTCATGGTCGCCGTCATCGTTCTGTGTGGATATTGCAGCAACGACGGCAACGGCGGCACCTTCCTGAGCGCTGGCTACGACGAAGAGGCCTCCGAAGAGCAAAGCCGTGATGGTGGTGTAGGCGAGCATTGTTATTTCACTTACTCTCTGTTGTTTGTTCCCTTGCAACAAATTTAGCCATTCGCAAGTTGGCAGAATGAGAATGGAGAATGGCACGAGATTTGGAGAGGGAGGAGAAATCACTGAGTGAAGGTAACAGTTGAGTGAAGAACAGTTTGGTGGGATAACCTTCTAGGTATCTAGAGGGTATCTCGTAGGGGGAGAGTGAGGCGGGAGCATCGTCGGATGAGCTCACAAAGTTAATTTTCCATTTCTTACGCCAAAACTTCTTGTATACTCATTCCTATGTAGATTTATTTGGATCATTCGGACGCACAGATGTATCACAAGCTATTTTAACCCAGATATACCAATTCCGTCCCCGAATTAATTTTGGAGAGGGCATATTTCTTTTTCCCTCCTTTGTCAAGAAAAAATAAAAAGTTATTTGGTCCAGGTTGCCGGCGGCGACTTACTCACTCGATCTTGAGCTAACATAGTAATCCTGCAGTTATACTTAATTCAAAGCTGCAAAGTAGAGGATCACAAATGAAAAATATACTAATCAAGAGCCCA
>JALLAU010000038.1:0-26620 GCA_036939495.1 Thalassiosira hispida | reverse complement strand
CGATCGCACGGAGATGAGAATTAAAATTAGTAGCCTACAACTACAATTTTGTGGAGACGCGAGACGCGAGACTGTGTTCCAAACACACCAAACCCCGCAACACCGCCTCCTACCTACTCCCAACCCCGTTTTCACCAATCAAATTACGATGGCCGTCTCGGCCTCCGTATGCAGAGATTACTCGCTCCCCTGCCACGGGACGATGATCGGCCGGTAGCTGATGACCTTAGCTATCGACCGTTCATCGCACGATGGTGCTTTGGGCCACTCACGCCATTGTGTGAACATGAAGAGAAAAAGAAAAAAAGAGGAGAGAGGAGAGAAAGAAAAAGGAGGAAAAGAAGGGAAGGAAGTGGTGCCATCAACAACATGCATGCTACAAATGCATCAAATACCATGCAAAATAAATTTGCTAATGCATACAAATGCATTTTTATATGCATGAGTGTGCATTCCCTAATGCATTTAAATACAATACCAATACTAATGCATCACATGCTTCTACTAATGCATTTGCTAATGCATGATGCAAGCAAATATATGCACTTTGCTAATGTATTTACTAATGCAAGCAAATATTATTTGTAGAAGAGAGACAATAAAATGCTGTAGGCCAGCTATCAACCATAGTTTAACATTGCTACAGTAATACATTAACCCCGATGAAGTCGGTAGAAGACACACCCAATATCTGGGAGCTCTAGGGCAAAAAGTATTATGCCCTGATGGACAGGAAGGACATCAACAGCTGCACAATTGATGTCAGACTACACACCCCAGCCCTCATCAACACCCTCGGGGAAGATTCTTTTTGCCATCCTTTCTCTGCACCGCGGGAGACACTCTTGAATTCGAGCAGACCGGCTAGCAACATCGCCACTGGATTACGTTATACCTGGAGCCATTTAACAACCAATCTCCAGGATGCTGTGATTCAAGAGCAAGCAATAGATGTGTCAACGTATCTACTATCACAAGACGTCACCAGGGCTGGATTCGAGAAGGATGGATCACTCAATTCTTCTGTCACTAATACCATTGAAATAGAATTGGAGAGTCACCGATCACTACATCTCAGTAAGTGGACCGGGAGTCCTTGTATAGATCAGATTATGAGAGCCAGAGCTGGCATGCTTGCAGCAAGACGAGAGGGGTATTCTTACACTCACCACCTGATCAGTTTGGATACACCAAGGATCCAGTATTCCAAGTTACAATGTCAACACATCTTAGATCTCAGCCAAACTTGTGTCCCCCGATGGAACCAGTTATGTTGGGCAGATACTTTGGAAAGAAGGGTTGTAAAGTGGATAAGTATAGATCAAATCCTGGCTTTTAGCAGTGTTGGCTTAGAAGTGGCTTAGTAGTGGCACTACTGGGCCATGGGCCATCAAGCCACCTCATGTATTCTCATGTACCTGGACATTTTGTCATCGGTCATCGAGACAGCAGATCTAAAAAAATGGAAAATGGTCCAGACTTTGGCATTTCTAAGGCATTCCACGGAGGAATTTGTAAAAAGAGACGAAATCTCGATTTGAAATTTCAGCGAGGTGGCGCAGCGGGTTTCGGTACTTATACTAATTCCTACACATACTAACAATCAACAATCTACAGGTGTCGAGAGACTGTCACATCTCCAATGAATATCTAGAAGTCACTTGCACCCGCCCCTTCGCTGATTTCAAAAGATACCTTCAGAAAAGTTGATTTATTTCCACTTGGAACTCGAAAAGTTGATTTATTTTCCATGAGGAACCATTTACAAGTTTTTGAGATGTTATCTCATTAATGAATTTTTGCGGGTTAAGAATACTTGACCCACACAACCAACTGCAGTGTCTTCTCCAAGCCATGATGAAAATAGGTTTTTTTCGGAAGATAAGTCAATTTCATCCCGGAAACAGTATGGGTTGGCGTTGGGGAACCATACACCTCTTATGCCAATATAGTAATATCATGTCTCATATTATTGTCCAAGTGCAAGAAATGCACCACACTCTGTTGTTAACTACATGCTCCAAACTACCCAGTGGTGGACAGACACATTATGGTCAACGATAGTGGGGGGCTACAAAAACCGGTATACACACAGCAACACCACAGCAACACAACCACCCCGACTGACGAACAACGGAAATTTTCAATTCCTACAACCACACGTTCAAAAAACTGGATATCATCATTTTGTATCCGATGTTTATAGGAGATGGAAAGAAGCAGCATCGGGGGATGACTGCATGACCATCAAAGTCAAAGTGATCATGAGCGGACGTTCTTATGGGTTAGGGATATAATTTCTGTGTATCTTAGACATCATACACCCATAGAAGACACAAGATGGCATGGCATGATATGTTGTTCACACTGATACACTTAAAAATGCCAATCATACACAACCTACCGTGATGTGACCATAATGTGACTTGTATTCCCGTGATGTGATTGCATATCCTGTGCGTGACTGTTGAATGGGGGCTTGGGGCTTGCCTCGACATACCCCCCTGAAATGCCCGCCATCCAGTCAACTCATCGCGGGGCTAGCATTTTCTAATAAAAACATACAGATGTTAAAAAAAGCCAGGGTCCGGATCCCACACTGGAACTGTGTTTCTTGCGTTAAAAAACCCTTCACATACAGCTCTTCACCCCCCCCCCCCTAAACCTCCCAAATTTTGTTCAAAGGTAGCCCCCTTACGATTTCCTCCTCCCCTATCAAAAACGACCCTTCGTTGTCCTTCGCTGCCATTCGACAATCACTGCAAAGCTTTGGTTGATGTGAGTTTGTTGTTCTTGTTGGCAGTTTCGTGTTGTTGATGTTGATACATTCACCTACGGAAAGGTGTGTAGTGTCTGCAGCGGTTGTTTGGTTAGAGGGTAGGAGCGAGTGTTGCTGATCAGGTACATAATGATAAATAGGCGCTTTTGGTGGCCATGCCGTCCCTTTTGCAAAGACACAGCCACAGCCACATGCACAGGACTCTCCTTGGATTGCGCCTTCCAAGAGCCAATACCTAATTATGGCACCTCATTACTTGATATACTAATATTTTATGTTTTGCTTATTGCTCCACATCTTGTGCTCATTGCAAAGTCAAAGTGATCATGATGAGCGGACGTTCTTACGGCTCGATCCAGGTGACCAATGTGCACGAAAACCAACAGGATGCGAATAATGCTGCAATCAACAACAACGAAGCAATTCCATTGCTCCCCCCCTCGTCTCCCTCTGCTGACAAAACATTAGTAGACGCAGCATTATCAGACTCTACCAAAACAAATATCGGTCCAACCTCATTATCCTACTCTTCCAACAAACTATCCACCAATCTCAAATCCCTCTGGTCGCACATCACCTTCGACTGGATCTCTCCCCTCCTACAAATTGGGAACAAAACTGGACAATTGAATGTACAAGATTTGGATACGTTGCCATTGCCAGAAGATTGCGAAACGAATCGAGTGTACGAACAGTTTTTGAAGTGTTGGGAGGAGGAATTGGACAAGGCTCGGAGGTCCAACGAGAGTGGGGTTGGAAAGAAGACGAATCAAAAGGGGGATACATGGAATGAGAACGAGGGGAATGATGTCATGGGGGAGAATGGGAGTGTTGACAACAAGGCGGATAACAGCACGCTAGGCGACGACGATGACGACGACGACGAAGAGTTCGAAATTGACAAGTCAATGTACAATCCAAACGCCTATCAGCCATCCCTCATCCGCGCCCTCTATCGTGCGTTTGGTACAGACTTTTTACGTGCGGGGTTGCTGAAATTGATACACGATTCGAGTTTGTTCGTGGGACCTCAGGTGCTGAATCGTTTGATTCAATTTTTGAGGAATAAGGATGCTCCGTTGAGTGATGGGATTATTCTCATGCTTGTAGGTTAGTATTTCTCTTTTGTGTTTGCTTGTTTATTTATTTGTATGTGCGCGGTATTTATGTTTCCTTATTCATCTCGAGGAGCTCACGCATTTTCATTTCATGCACTCATGATGCCGACAGTGACATGCAGTCAAATCATCATGAGCATCAGCCTACGCCATTACTTCTACAAATGCTACACCTGCGGCCTGCGCATCAGAACCGCCGTAGTCATCGCCATCTACAACAAATCCCTCGTCCTATCCCTCAAGGAACGACACGCCCACGGCGGACCCGGCGAGATCGCCAACCTCGTCGGCATTGACGCACAACGTCTCCAGGACCTCATGACCTACCTACACGCGGTATGGTACTCTTTTTTTCAAATTGGATTGGCCATGTACTTTTTGTGGGGACAAGTCGGTCCGAGTTGTTTGGCGGGAGTGGTGGTCATTGTGTTCTTGATCCCCATTACCAAATCGGTAGCGGCGTGGTTGGGACGGATACAAAAGACATTGATGAAGGCGCGCGATGATCGGGTGGCGTTGAATAATGAGATTTTGGGGGCAATGAAGGTTATCAAAATTCAGGCGTGGGAGGAGAATTTTCGTTCCAAGTTGTTGGACTTGAGGAATTTGGAGTTGAAACGTCTGAGGAAGTATTTTATTACGTCGGCTATTTCCATTACCATGTTCAGTTCGGCTCCGTTGCTGGTGGCACTGGCGACCTTTGCGGCGTACACGATGAGTGGGAATACCTTGGACGTCGCAGTGGCATTAACGGCATTGGCATTGTTTGACATTATCAGATTCCCAATGTTCATGTTACCGCAAATTATCAATAGGATTGTCGAGGCTGGGATCTCCTTCGAGAGGGTGAGAGAGTTCTTGTTGTGCGAAGAGTACAAGAGCGTGGGAGAGGGGACTTTGAAGGATAAGGGTGAAGTTTGGATGAAGAATGGCACATTTGTCTATGATTCCAAAAAGCCTCGTCTGGATGAAGCCGACGGAGGAGATTCGAGTGAAGGGAAGAAAGGGGGGATAAGCGACTTGATGCAACAGCATCAGCGCTTGATGAAAGAAGCTGCATTGGATAGACAGTGGGAAATGATGTTGCTGAAGGCACAGCTCAAAGATGCCGAGGATAAGATCAACGGATTGGAAAGAGAGCTTCACCCTGAGCTACTTTTTGATGGTACATATGATGAAAATCATGAGAAAGAGGGGAAGTGGTCCCCGTCATCTCTTCTGTCCCTTCGCAGGGTGAGCATGCATTGCCAACCTGGAGAACTTGTTGCCGTTGTCGGAGCAGTTGGCTCAGGAAAGGTAAGTGCACTTGCCACATGTATGATTGTGCTGGTGAATTACACATGATGCATGACTCACTTACTTCTCTTCTACAACCGTTCAGTCCACCTTGATTAACAGCATCCTAGGAGAAGGTCGCCCTTTGACGGGTTCAGAACTATCCATAAAGGGCAAGCTCGGAGCCTTTCTCCAGACTCCCTTCATTATGAACGATACCGTCAGGAACAACATTTTGTTTGGACACACAAGTGACATTGACGAGGAGCGATATAAGCTTGCTTTGAGAGTATGCTCACTTAGTCACGACCTGAAACTGCTACCGCATGGAGATCAAACGGAAATCGGCGAGAAGGGGATCACTCTCTCTGGAGGTCAAAAAGCTAGAGTGGCTTTGGCTCGTGCCGTGTATCACGATGCTGACGTGTACATGTTGGACGATCCATTAGCAGCGGTAGACGCTCACGTTGGCAAAGATTTGTTCAACAAATGCATAGTAGACGAATTGCTATTGGGAAAAAGCAAGAAGTCGAAACAGCCAAATCCTCCCGACGATTCAAAGGGTAACCAAGGCTGGTCACAAATGCTTTTGGGGAGAAACTCGTCAAAGCAAGGCAGCCCAGATACTAGTAGCTCTGAGCCCGAAAGAAATGCCACGGTCATTTTAGTAACAAATGCTTTGCAGCACTTGAGTCACTCAATGGTTGATCGAATTTTAGTGCTGGGCGATGGCTGTGTGGAAGAGGTTGGAACATTTGTGGTGAGAAACATTCAATTTTTTTATTAGTATTATGCAATGATACGATGCCCCCGCATCCCAACTAACACGCAGTTCTTACACCTTTTTGATAACAGGAACTTTCCTCCAATCCAAATTCTCGGTTCTCAGCATTCCTGAAAACAATGGCAGAAACATCCAAGACTACAATCAAAGAAGTCCCGTCAGATGTGGCTGCCGAGGAAGATGCTGGTGATGGAGATGACGCATCAGAGAATGCTCTCGACTACGGCGGTGATGAACCAGACGTTACCAAAATCATCCACAATTCACCCCGTCGCAGTAGCATGGGAAGCATCAAAAGTGGCTCAATGCGTCGACTCGGTAGTAGTGTAAGAAATAATACCGATGAGGCGAATTTGGAGGGCAACGACAGCGGGGCTTTGATGACGGATGAATTCAAAGAAAGGGTCACAGGCTCTGTCGACCGTGAAATTTACATTGCTTGGGCTAAAGCAGGTGGGGGAATATCGGTAGGCATTGTCATTCTCGGAATGTTCGTTGTAGTAGAAGCCCTAAACGTGATATCCAAGTGGTGGTTGACTTACTGGTCACAGAGTGGGGGATCTCACGCCTTATATTACTTGGGAATATATGCGTTGGTCAACATGAGCGCCATCTTTGCAACTTTTTGTCGGCTCATACTTTTCATATTCGTGGGACTTCGTGCTTCTCGCTCAATGTTTGAACAGCTTCTTGATGTGGTTCTCCAGGCTCCAATGTCTTTCTTCGATACGTAAGTTGGCAACTCTCTCTCTTTACCTTCATGTTGTTTGACTCGATATCTCATTGCAGTCTCTTCCTTTGTTGCTTATCACCACAGAACTCCTATTGGTAGAATCATCAATAGATTCAGTAAGGATTTGTACACTGTAAGGATACACTGTTGAATTACTCAATTTTATATTTAGAAATAACTAACTCTGACTTGACTGGGTTGTGACAGGTCGATGAGCAGCTGGTTGTGACATGTCGTTCATATCTCTCGACAATGATTCAAGTTTTTAGCACCATCTTCGTGATCACGGCTGTAACACCTATATTCCTTATGGGTTTGGTACCAATTATCATGTTCTACCTCCATCAACAGCACTTTTTCACCAAGACGTATAGGGAATTGAAACGAGTAAGTATTAGTGTTGTTGGCCCGCTTTCGTGAGGTTTCAGGCCCTCGACATCACTAACAAACATTTGTCTTTTTCCTTTGTACAGCTGGACTCTGTTAGCCGCTCACCCATCTACGCACTCTTGGGGGAGACACTCGATGGCGTCTTGACTATTAGGGCCTTCGAAGCTGAAAAAAGCTTGGGTAGTAGGATGGTAAAAATGCTTGATATCCAGCAGACAGGTAAGGCCACTCGCCTCTGTCGTATACCTCTGACGGAAATCTAACACTGTTCACTCATCTATATTTTAATAATCCTTTCGCCGCCTTCAACAGCGTATCACCTTACTTTTTCTTCGCAGTGTTGGCTATCAGTACGCCTTGAGTTTGCTGGAACGGGCATTGTCTTGTGTGCTTGTCTAGTTGCTGTGTTGGAGCACGCTACAAGGGGCGGGGATGAGGTCTTTGCTGGTAAGAAGGTTTCTGTTATTTTTACTCATCTTCAGTTGTATCCAACTCTCAATCTTCATTATTTGTCTTCTTTTAGGTCTGGCGGGTCTTTCTATTTCATTTGCATTATCAGTCACTAGCACCTTGAACTGGACAGTCAGAATGGCAAGTGATTTGGAAGCCAACATGGTGGCAGTCGAACGAATTCAGCAGTATTCTAAGATCCGAGGAGAAGCACCGAGATTGACCTCATCAGATGAATCCCTCGCACTCCATTGGCCGGTAGATGGTAAAATCGAATTTGTGAATGTGCAGCTAAAGTATCGTCCTGGTCTACCATTGGTCCTGAAAGGGCTCAATATAACAATTCCGCCGAGAAGCAAAGTGGGGGTCGTTGGTAGAACAGGTGAGCTATAGCATGATACATTCCCCCCCTGCGGTCTAATACTTTTCCACCCTCACGTTTTCATTGGTTCCATCTTTCAAGGGGCTGGAAAATCAACGGTAAGGTCACTCGCCGCTCTCGTATGCCTCTGACGGAAATCGAACAATACTGACTTATATATATATTTTGATCGCCCTTTCGAATGCTCTTTGTCTTGATGCACTACTGTGTATGTAGCTGATGGTAGCGTTGCTCAGGCTTGTTGAATTACATTCTGGGTCAATCAAAATTGATGACATCGACATTCGATCGTTGGGCCTCAAGAAACTGAGGTAAGCATTAATCCTTCCTTTACGTCATTTGGAACCATTTGCTTCTCCTCTTGCTTACCTACATTTCCACACCACCTCGTGATAGATCTATGATTGCTGTCATTCCTCAAGATCCCGTCTTGTTTTCCGGGACAATTCGTACAAATCTTGACCCCTTCGGTGAGTTGCGTGTCTTTGGCTGGTATCTTGCTCGAAATTCAAATCCCTCTCATACCCATCTTTATTCCACCCACTGTCAGGGGAGTATGACGACGGAAGATTATTTGAGGTGCTGGATCATGTTGGCCTGTACGTTCCTATGGAGAGGGTTTCATCAAAGCTCAGCCTTGCCTCCTCTCTTGGAAGTGAGAAACGAGCTGGTGGTCGAACTCAGCCCATAAAGTCTTTATCTGAAGAAGTTTCTGAAGGTGGAACAAATTTTTCGGTAGGGCAGCGCCAATTGCTCGTCATTGCACGTGCTATGCTCACTGGAGCAAGCATTGTAATCATGGATGAGGCAACAGCATCAGTAGATGCCGATACTGATGCCCGAATCCAACGCGTCTTCCGTTCCGAGTTCAAGAATGCCACGTGCATCACTGTTGCACATAGACTGAATACAAGTGAGTTTTCAGCTGGCTGCAATAAATTCATACCCTTTACTATGATGGTTGTCCTCTCATTATGTTTCACATCGTTTCATTCATATTTTATTCTTCCCTGCAGTAATGGATAGTGACCTCGTCTTGGTCATGGATGACGGCCGGGCAGCAGAATTTGACAAGCCATCGTCTTTGCTATCTAAAGAGGATGGCGTCTTCAAATCCCTTGTGGATGCATGGGAGGAAGAAAATTAATATAAGAGGAAAATTGTTTGGTTTGAAAGACAATCAGTGCAACCATTTTTGTGATGGGTAGATGCTTTCTGATTTTGAGCAGCGCTCCCTTTACAGTTCAATCAAGTTGTGTGAAATTGCATCTTTTAGTCAACTAAGCATAGATAGATCCAATTCATCAGAGTTCACAGATTGGTTGGGCCTAACCACATTCTATCAGCCAGGTAAATATTCTCTGTCAAAGGTATTGGTAGTAGTTTTAGTACGTATGCCATTGATTTTATTGGCAGGTTGTTGGAGATGGATGTTATGAAGAGGATGATTACTTCGGATGCTTTGAATCATGGTCGGTAAAGTTGGCGAGGTTGGAGGCGTTGATATGAGTAGTATGTAGAGAAGAAGAAGAGTGTAGGTGTGCATTATCAGATAAAGAATAAAGAATGATAATTTTTAAACGTCACAGTGGGTTATACAACTGTAGGGGTGTAATTGATGGTGACAGTTGCATGACGCCCGTGGGCCCATGTGTTTTTGAACAGGTTATGAGCCCTTTCGTTCTAATACCCCCAGCAATCTTGTTCATAGTGTTGCTCTGCAATATTGTTTTTAACCCTACAAGTTTGTTCATGGTTTGCTCTGCAATATCCATTTGTTATACCCTCCCCCCCTACAATATTGTTCAAGTGTTGCTCTGCAATATTAATTTGGTATACCCCTTTCCCCCTACAATTTTGCTCATAGTGTTGCTCTGCAATATTATTCCTTTTCTCCGTAATCGAATTTAGTAGAGATGTTCCACGGAGCGTGAAATCATGAAGTGAAGTGAAGTGAAGTGAAAAAATGCTCGTGAACTGCTTCACAGCACACTATTCCCTTCACGTGAATTCATGTGAAATAGTTCACGGAGGAATACAGTATAAACCTACATCTGTGGAGCAATTAAATGAGGGGCTCGTTTGTTTTTAATATCGTACACGTTTTTGCTGTCCGTCTGTGTAGTTTTTGTGATAAGAATGACATCAAAAGTAAAGAAACGACATCAAACCAAGATCGAACAACAAAGATACGTGTGGAATAGTATGCTCCACGCGCTCTACGTATTTATTTATACCTACTGCATGTAGGTTTTTATATACAAATACAAGAAGTGGTGAGGAAAGCAAGGAAAGTGTCGTGGGGCGACAGGAAGAAATGGGACAAGTGTCTCCCTAAGTAAACCTAGGCGATGTTCTCACGCCGAGCGCGCATTGTTTGGTGAAGCATTGCAAATAACGAGGTAACAGCAAGGGCTAACTGCATTTGATTAGCCCTAATAAAACGTAAGATTTGATCAGAAAAGCCAGGATAAGAAGCGGCTTAGCGGCCTTTTTCTTTTTGGAGTGTGATTGGGGCCAACGGCTGGATAATATATATTATCAGATAACAAATAATGTTGTCACAAGTCAGCACGGCGGTTGTGTGCTTCTGCTTAAAAAATTCTTCGTCAATAATATATTAAATGTTTGCAATTGAATACCAAAAAAAATTGCAGGATCCAACATTTTCTATTTAGAAGAAGATGAGTATATATTATGAACATAATATTTCAATTATTCAATCACCAAAAAACAGTATAGCACATGAGCTTTCTAAATGAAGCTCTTCATAATAGCTCTACATAAATCCTCATGTGCACTATGTTGATGAATCAGAATTCCCTTTTCTTCTAACTGCCCCCCCCCCCCCCGAATTACCGCTCCCACCTTCATGACTTGTTGTTAATCTTGCTGGAGAATTCGTATTTTCCATGTGCGGTTGAACCACTGGACTTCATTGCAAATATCTTCCCCCCAAAATTGCCCCCCCTATCCATATTCACTGCTGTGGAGACCACACAAACACGTCATATGTTCTGTCTTGATTTGATCGCCAGGAGTTTTGTATTGAACATTGTACCCACCAGAGTTTCCTTCCTTGACAGCAGTATCAGTGTTGACACCTTTTACTGAAACAAGTGTACAGCCAAATTGAATGTGTTTGCGCACACCGAACTGATCAGCATACGATCCCAGATAGTATTGGGAGTCATTTGCTTTACAATTATGCTCTCCAAAAACTTGACCACAGAATCCTTTCCATGTGACTTTGCAATTTTGAGGGGTGTATCGTTATATCCCTCCCCCAAAGCTTGGCATTGACATCAACTCCGTTATCAATCAGCACATCAACCACATTGATATGGCAAATTCTGCTGGCATCATGCAGAGGTGTCCATCCACCAGTAGTTGTGGCATTGTCGTCGGCCCCTTTTGCAATCAGCACCTCAACCACATTGATATGTCCTTCCCTACTAGCAAAATGCAGAGGCTTGGACCGCTCGGACCAACCATTAGTCATGGTATTAATGTCAGCTTCTTTGGCAACCAGCATCTTGACCACATTGACACGGTCATCCAAGCTAGTAGCATAATGCACATGCATCCATCCATTATTAGTCTTGGCATTGACGTTTGCTCGGTCCCTTGGCAATAACACCTTGGCCACATCTACACGGCTCAATTTGATAGCACTATGCAGAGGCGTCTATCCAATAATATCTTTGAAATTGACGTTGGCTCCTTCGTCAAACATTTTTTTCACCTTTTCCTCATCCCCAGCTGTTACTGCACCGAGCAGCGCTTTACTGCGACAGTAACGAGCAATAAAACCGAACATTATATTCCGGATTCTGGTAAGGATATCAGCGTGTTTTTGATAATGATGAGGGCCAATTATTTATTGCCCTTTCCTCTCTTTTCGACGATCTGTTGGGTGTGCTTTACCATTTACCATAACCAATAACACACCATCCTCCATGTTGCGCTTATCCCCTTTCCTCTCTCTAGCTTGCAGCCACTATCCACCATGGTATGGTAACATCTTGGTGGGTGTTCTCTTTCAATAACATAATACAGATAACGTATGTATCAAAAAGTCATTGTAAACATATTATGTTCCCTAGGACTTCACTTTTATATCTGTCGTTGACAAAGAGGACGAATGACCTTCATTTTGTATTCTTTCGGCTGCTGCCCAACATGTATTAGTTCCAATCGTAAGTCGTATGTACCAAGGCCATCTGAACATCAGTTATTGCTAATTAAGATCCAATCTCCAAGATATTTGTACCATCCTCAACTAGAGGCAGCAATAGCCTATTTTTAGTTTTTAGGTTGTGTTTGTGTTAGGAGTAGTGACATATCAAGCGGGACAAAGAGGGAACCAGAGTAGATTGGAGGTAGAGTGACTTTGAATCAATTGGCCTGCTTGAAATATTTGGCTCAGGTTTTTTAGGAGCGCCTCTAACAAATGTGTTAGCAAAAATATATAACATAGAATTTCTCAAAAACTATAGGAGTTTCGAAAAAACCTCAAGCGCGAAAAAGACTCAGCTCATCAAGAGCTGTTCAAAAACACCATTTTTGGGCCGATGTATAGATACGCTGTGTTTTATATACTGAAAATGTTTGGCGGGAGTGGTGGTCATTGTGTTCTTGATCCCCATTACCAAATCGGTAGCGGCGTGGTTGGGACGGATACAAAAGACATTGATGAAGGCGCGCGATGATCGGGTGGCGTTGAATAATGAGATTTTGGGGGCAATGAAGGTTATCAAAATTCAGGCGTGGGAGGAGAATTTTCGTTCCAAGTTGTTGGACTTGAGGAATTTGGAGTTGAAACGTCTGAGGAAGTATTTTATTACGTCGGCTATTTCCATTACCATGTTCAGTTCGGCTCCGTTGCTGGTGGCACTGGCGACCTTTGCGGCGTACACGATGAGTGGGAATACCTTGGACGTCGCAGTGGCATTAACGGCATTGGCATTGTTTGACATTATCAGATTCCCAATGTTCATGTTACCGCAAATTATCAATAGGATTGTCGAGGCTGGGATCTCCTTCGAGAGGGTGAGAGAGTTCTTGTTGTGCGAAGAGTACAAGAGCGTGGGAGAGGGGACTTTGAAGGATAAGGGTGAAGTTTGGATGAAGAATGGCACATTTGTCTATGATTCCAAAAAGCCTCGTCTGGATGAAGCCGACGGAGGAGATTCGAGTGAAGGGAAGAAAGGGGGGATAAGCGACTTGATGCAACAGCATCAGCGCTTGATGAAAGAAGCTGCATTGGATAGACAGTGGGAAATGATGTTGCTGAAGGCACAGCTCAAAGATGCCGAGGATAAGATCAACGGATTGGAAAGAGAGCTTCACCCTGAGCTACTTTTTGATGGTACATATGATGAAAATCATGAGAAAGAGGGGAAGTGGTCCCCGTCATCTCTTCTGTCCCTTCGCAGGGTGAGCATGCATTGCCAACCTGGAGAACTTGTTGCCGTTGTCGGAGCAGTTGGCTCAGGAAAGGTAAGTGCACTTGCCACATGTATGATTGTGCTGGTGAATTACACATGATGCATGACTCACTTACTTCTCTTCTACAACCGTTCAGTCCACCTTGATTAACAGCATCCTAGGAGAAGGTCGCCCTTTGACGGGTTCAGAACTATCCATAAAGGGCAAGCTCGGAGCCTTTCTCCAGACTCCCTTCATTATGAACGATACCGTCAGGAACAACATTTTGTTTGGACACACAAGTGACATTGACGAGGAGCGATATAAGCTTGCTTTGAGAGTATGCTCACTTAGTCACGACCTGAAACTGCTACCGCATGGAGATCAAACGGAAATCGGCGAGAAGGGGATCACTCTCTCTGGAGGTCAAAAAGCTAGAGTGGCTTTGGCTCGTGCCGTGTATCACGATGCTGACGTGTACATGTTGGACGATCCATTAGCAGCGGTAGACGCTCACGTTGGCAAAGATTTGTTCAACAAATGCATAGTAGACGAATTGCTATTGGGAAAAAGCAAGAAGTCGAAACAGCCAAATCCTCCCGACGATTCAAAGGGTAACCAAGGCTGGTCACAAATGCTTTTGGGGAGAAACTCGTCAAAGCAAGGCAGCCCAGATACTAGTAGCTCTGAGCCCGAAAGAAATGCCACGGTCATTTTAGTAACAAATGCTTTGCAGCACTTGAGTCACTCAATGGTTGATCGAATTTTAGTGCTGGGCGATGGCTGTGTGGAAGAGGTTGGAACATTTGTGGTGAGAAACATTCAATTTTTTTATTAGTATTATGCAATGATACGATGCCCCCGCATCCCAACTAACACGCAGTTCTTACACCTTTTTGATAACAGGAACTTTCCTCCAATCCAAATTCTCGGTTCTCAGCATTCCTGAAAACAATGGCAGAAACATCCAAGACTACAATCAAAGAAGTCCCGTCAGATGTGGCTGCCGAGGAAGATGCTGGTGATGGAGATGACGCATCAGAGAATGCTCTCGACTACGGCGGTGATGAACCAGACGTTACCAAAATCATCCACAATTCACCCCGTCGCAGTAGCATGGGAAGCACCAAAAGCATAAGAATCACATTGACGAGGTCTATGCAAAACTGCAACGGAAATTCGAAGGCATAGGAAACCCCCTAGAAGTGTGTGAATGTTTTGTTTTAGGCAAAGCTAGCACCAACTTTGTTAGGCAAAGCTAGTGCACCAAATGTGTCAAGCTTTTGCAGTACGCGATACCATACATAGGGTTCTTCAGGGGCAGCCGTTTCAAAACATGGTTATCGAGCTATAACTTTAAAAATAATTACCGATAACAAAAAAAACCGGCCGTGGGCCCCACCTCACACAACATTTGGAAGGCCCCTAGCCGCCTTCTTGTCGTCACTTTTCTGCTCAGATCTGCTCTTTTTATTAGGGCTACGCAAATGCAGTTAGCCGTGGCTGTTACCCCGTTATTCGCATCGCGCCCGCACACAACGCACGCTAGGGCGTCACTCAACTCTTTCCATCGTCCCACAACTCTTTCCGTCGTTCCCCTAGCACTTCGCGGGTATAAAAAACCTACATGCTGTAGGTCTATACAAATTGACAGGGCGTAGCGTGCAAATTTTGCACCACATACATAATAGCCAAGCAGTATGACATTATCGCGTTGGTCAAGAACACGTATTTTGAATAGTAATAGATGTTCCATCGTTATATTTCAACAGACTCAATGCAAGAACCAATTTTGTGTTTCGGCGTGAATGTTAGTTGGGATTGGTGGGTAACTGGGAAAAGGGTTATTCCGTTTTAGGATACCTTTACGGGATTAGAAAACTGAAATGAGTCACAGGTTTGAGCTCATAACCGAGTAGGGTATTTCAGCTTGTTCCCTTATTTTGACCTATTCAGTTATTTATATTGTGGGGGAAGAAGAGTTAACCACAAAAAATATTGCAGAGTAACTCCTATGGATAAAAATGGAAAGAGTTAACCAAAAAATAAATATTACAGAGCAACACTATGAACAAAAGTGTAGGGGGTAATAAGATGAATGGGCTGAAAACGTAATCAACAATTAATGGATCACGGCCGGCATGCAACTGCCACCATCAAACACACCTCCTATACGATTCCAAGTTGCGTACCCCACTGTTGCGTTTATATCAGGTGAAAGCTTACGATGAGATCTGTCATTTGTCGCCCTATTTTGGAAGATCCAGCAAACAGCTCTCCCAATTGTTTCTCACAAATTCTGCACCGTGTCAAGTGTCAAGCTCACTCAACGATAGTGACCTTCTGCATAGCGGCCTCAAAAACCTTGTTCTGGCCTGATTTGGGCAGAATAAAGACCATAATCGGGTCATTCCATTTGATCATAATTTGGGAAATAGGGATAACCCGTCTCTCTGGTAGGTGAAGGTGAGACATATGATATGGGTTTCTACGTGGTGGAGACAGTATGTACTAGGTACCTACCTACCTCCGGATTCCTAGCCGCCATACCCCAGGCCCCCGCCGCCCAGACAACCACAAATAATCCCTTGTAATGAACATTGAACCCATGGCAATTAGCGGTAGCGGCGATCATATCGAGGTTGCTTGGAGTGGTTATCTAGATGAACGGTGTTGCCTTGCCTCGCCATCCTCTGCCGCGTCGCGCTGCCAGGTGCCAGGGGACGGTTGGATGGATGGAGGGGCGGGCAGGGACGAAAACATGAGCCGACATGAGAGCAGCAATCGGCAATGGATGGCATGATCATGGATTCCATTTTGGTAGAGTTCCTGGTTGCGAACGAGGACTGACCACCGCCACCCATATCCAAGCGTAGCGGCTCAATCTTGCGGCGCTGCGGCTTGTCATACTACATCACAAATAATGACCCCCCCCATCCTCGCTCCGCCAGCATGCGAGCACTTCCACACGGTCATGTTCATGTTCTATTGTATCTTTTGCAGTGTGTTGGCATATCTCGCGGTTTCAGCACTCATCTACCGCATGCAGCAGGTTCTTGTCCTGGCAGAACTGTCGCGGCTGTACCACCAGCGCGCGATGATACTCTCGATTGGCCGGAGTGTCTCCGCGATGCTGCCGAGGAAAACATTGCGATGCATGCTGTGGCAGTGATGGAAAGCGAGCAAACCTTCTACGGATATTATCCAGAAGGCTTTGCCGAATTTGATACCGAGAAATCATCATGTCCCTCCGATTGGATTGAATACTCGGTTTCAGACTATGCAGTGGCAAACAATCCGTTGTTTGATCCGTCTCCCATCACTGGCAGTTGCAGTATTTGGGACACCCTCCTGCGCCTCGACGATCGTATCGTCCCCCCACCATTCAAGTCGACACAACTCGCACGAGTCTCACAAACGCCCATCCTTACGAAAACTGAATGCCATGCCATAATAGAGGAATGCGACAATCAATATGGGGGATGGGCCTCGTCGAGCGAACGCTATGGCACACCCACTGCTAGAGTGGGCTCCATTCTCAAGTTGGAAGAGTTATCGTTCACTTACACCTTCGTGAACTTTGAACTGCTACCGCGATTATATCCGGCAATAGCCTCGGCGTTTACGGATCTGACGAGCGGTGTCGAGATTCGACCCGAGAATTTGCGTTTGGGCGGGTGCAGGGTAGTCAAGTACGATGCCTCGCAAGGACGAGTGGAGTTGGGTATGCACCGTGATGGGCTTCTCCTCACGGCAAATATTGCGCTCACGGCAAAGAGCGAGTATACGGACGGAGGGACGATCATCGAAGGTCTTTATTCGGGGGGAGATCAGAATGCTATACGACTTCCAATGGGCCATGTGCTGCTACACCCAGGAGACGTCAAACACGGTGGGCGTCAAATCACGAGTGGCGTGCGCTACGTGCTGGTTTGCTTCATATTTGACAAGACAATTGTTCCGCATGAAAAGTACTGTCTTGATCGAGCGCTGGGGGATGTCGAGGTAGCCCGGTTAATACCTATAGATGATGCTAGTCAAGCAGAAGAGAGAGAGACGCGTTTGACAAGAAGCAAGAAGCATTTGACGAATGCGTGTGCCTTTGGCAGTGAAAGGTACAGTTGAAATTAGCAAAGAAAAAGGTCTGGTAACAATCCTCTTATTATTGAGACCTAAACACCAATTTCCTATCAGGCCTAACACCTGATGCATCATACAGTACCTGAATTTACGCGTCTCCAACTACTGAAGTAATCCTTATTTTATTCCAGCACGTTGCCAGTACAAAACTAATGCTCTATGGACTAAACACAATTCCAACTGATACTTGAAGAATATGAATCAATCAGGCGAATCCTTTACTCCAAAACACTCTGGCTATAGAAAGGTAATAGACTCTCCCTCCGTCTCATGTACATTAGAGAATTAGAGCATATCATCCCGTGTATGCTTCTGTGTCAAATATGTCGAGTTACTCCGTCAGTATCGGACTGGCGCACATCACAACCGTCGTCCCAGTCGAACACTCAGCGCTCAACGAAGCCATCTGATTCGAGTATGCTGAGAAAAAGTACTTTTGTCGACGATTTGAGGGACTGTTGAGAATTATTGAGAGACTTCGATTGGTGTAGATTTCTCGGTGGGTATTAAACTAGAAGTCAACCTGTTGACCTGCATATAATGTCAGTGTCTGGATTTGAACCCCCTGCTAAAAGATTAGAACAAAATCTCGGTCTGCAATCGAACTCACGACCCGAGACCACAATTTCAGCTCCTCTACCTCTAATCTGACCCTAGAAATAAATGAATTCCAATCAGATCTGTACATACTAATAAATACAAGATTGCGTAGAAAAGGGCAGAAAGTGTTCAGATACCCAGATAGCAGGCAGCCAGCCAGCAGCAGCAGGACATATTATTAGTGATCTATAGATAAGGGTAAACACATTATCTGATACACAGGAATAGTCAGCTGAATCAATGTTGGCTTGACTGGATAGGGAGTCTGCTTTGCTGTTGTTGGAACCAAGCGTAGAGACTGGGCTGGGTGGGCGGATAGATGTTGAGTAGGTAGGGATGTTGGTTAGTGTTAGTGGGTGCGTGAAGATTCATCGCTTGGGACTTGGCTGCCGCTTTGTCTCATTGATTGGTCCTCATGGATGGCGGGTTGGGTTTGAGCTATGTTCCCACGTAAAGTGGAAAAGAGAGATAGAAGGTGGACCATTCCAGTCATGGGGGTCATGGAATTAGCTGGGTTGTGGGGTGTTTGGGCGTTCACTTGGGGTACTGGACCGGGTCATACCTACGCTAGGTAACGGCTGTATGGGAGTATTTTCCTAAGTCTTTCTCAACGGCAGCCCTTTTATTCCAAAACTTGCCAACATGTTGATAATGTTCTTGGTGGCGGCACTACTGCTCACGGGACAACAACGCAGTGGACTTTGAGACCACGTCTATGTTTGGGGCGTATCACCCTCTTTAGGACCTATTGAGTACCCCTAATTGCCCCCTATCTTTTGTTACGGACTCCCTTAACAAAAAAATGTGGGTCAATGAGCGCCAGCTCATATCCTCCCGAAGACCCGCAAAATCTTGTGTATTTGGCTCGGACAAAGCACAAAAAATGCCCTACTCACATATTGAAATGCCTAATACATGACGATGGATTTTTCAACCTGATCACCGCCAAGACCAATCAATGGAAAAATAATGATTGAAACGATGCGACGAATATCCAAAGGTCTGGCGCTTGGAAGGCGATTCATGGAAGTGATTTTTTCGGCGTTGGCTGCTACTATTCGGAGAACGAGAGGCGGAGATGTCAAATGAAACAAGGATGAACTAATGGGATGAGCATGACAATTAGGCGAAGTTGTGAGAAGTGAAGCTCTACAACTCTTCTGAGTTAATTGTATCATTATCTACAACTCTTCTGAATTATTTGTATTAGTATATTCATCTCGGCGATGCTGTACTTAGCATCCTCCTCGGTCCTCGACCAATTGTAGTAAGCAACGTACCCTCCTCACATGTCCTCCTCCTCGGCGTACCCTCCTCGCAAGTGGACTGCCACCTATCCTCTTCCTCAGCGGCGGTGCCAGTGTTGTGTTATTGATGTCGTGTCTACACCATCTGGCAATTGTTTCATCATCTCCTCCTTGAATCATCGGCCGATTGTCGCACCCTCCTCCCGTCTTGGCAATGTCGTACCCTCCTCATTGGCCTACTTGGTCGTGTATCAATAGGCCACATTTTCCATCTCGACAATGCCGTAAGCTCCCTCTTGGCCAGGATTATCGCATCCTCCATCTTGATGGATTGTCATGGATGGGCCTTTATTTTATTCTGTCCAAATCAGGCCAAAACAAGGGGTCCTTCTTTTCGGGGGCGCGCATCCTCGCCCCCTAATGGTTCGCCCCTAGAAATAATAATCACCAATCACCAATCACCAAACAAAAACTAAAGCAATGACAATGACCACAATGACGTGCAAATAATAAGGTGGTCCAGTTGCAATAGAGAGTTAGAAGCCAAGGCAACACCGTGTAGCACAGTAACAACGGCTGCGCTGTTTATCCAGCAAGCACAAGAGGCCGCTTGCGGTGGGATGTACGTTGCAGCTTCCGACTTCCGACGTACAGATACAGTAGATCTAGTCAATATTATTTTATGAGCACCAATAATACCTCAAAGTGCGATGCGTGCGGCAAGGGTGGCTGCGGTCTCAACCTGAAGACCTGCGCAGGCTGTCAGCGGGCGAAATACTGCAGTATAGGCAAGTATGAATATTGTTTCTCGTTTGCGCTGCACTTCAAGTATTGAACAAAAAATGATAAATGCATCTGACACTTTTTATAAAAATGTATTGTTGACACAAAATATCAGCCTGCCAACTTGCTCACCGTCCAATTCATAAAAGGCAATGTAATTTACGCGCCGCTGAGATGAGCTGTGAGCGTGCTTTTCCGCTGGTCACTCCACCGGACGAATTATTGTTCAAACAACCACCACCGAGTAAAGAAGATTGCCCAATTTGCCTACTGCCGATGCCGCTGCGTGAAGACAAATGCATGTACTTACCATGCTGTGGGAAATTTATCTGCTATGGATGCATTGATGCGGCTTTGTCGTCAGCTTTTTCTTCAACAAATAGGTCATCGTCGTCATTGATTGATCGCTGTCCCATGTGTAGGGAGCGGTCTTCAGTTTCTGACAAGGAGGCAATTGAAAGATGCAAAAAAAGGATGAACGCCAGGGATGGGGACGCATTCTGTTTCCTAGGAATGAACTATCATGATGGTCTCTTGGGTTTGCAGAAAAACAGTACCAAGGCGGTCGAGTTGTGGCTTAAGGGGGCAGCACTCGGTTCAATTTATGCGCAGGCGAAAGTTGCTTATGCGTATGGCTGTGGGTTGGGTGTAGAAAGGGATGTGAACAAAGAAAATCATTTCAACCAACTCGCAGCGATGGGGGGCGATGTAAGTGCGAGGTACAATCTTGGAGTTTACGAGAAGGATAAGGGCATTAACTATATCAATGTGAATAAAGCGATCCAGCACTGGGCGATTGCGGCGAGAGCTGGATCAGAATGCTCTCTGGATACCATGGAACAATTGTTTGAGTGTGAGTGTGTAGGAGTGACAGAAGAAGTATACGATTCTGTGTTGACTGCTTACCTGACTTCTCGGGAGGAGATGAAGAGTGACCAGAGGGAGAGAGAGGATGCGGAACATTCTCGACCCGGACCCATGATGCAACCTACAGCGTCAACATCATCCTGCTCCGTTTGCAGAAACAAGACCCCCGACACGAAGCTCGCACACTGTAATCGCTGCAAAACGAATGCATACATGGTATGCTCCAAAGAATGCAAACGCAACGACTGGAAACGGCACAAGGTTGAGGATTGTGTTGACGATTGGGGGCGTCCTAAGAAATGCGACTGTCGGCGTTGCAAATTGGAGCTGAAAGAGACTGGGGTAGGTGACGATAACGTCTCGGACTTCTTCAACAAGAATGTCTCCATGTTGCGTGGGCGCATCGAAAGTCTCGAAAAATATACGAAGAATGGAATGAAGCCCTTGACCGAGGACGAACTGAACCAGATCGCCTATCCATACCCCAGGATTACTTTTTTCATGACAAAGGCCACTTTCCATGCCCCGGATGGAAAGGCGTTCACAGTGCGCCAGCTCGCTGCGGCCTTTGCGAAGGCAGAGGAGCGCAATAAGGACTCTCGTCATCGCTTCTTTGAAGGTTTCGTACGTCATCCTGATCCTCATACGTTCCAAGTTATGTTTGGGTCGTAATTTGCATAGAAGGTATTCATAAAATTTTACATCTAACAAACATATTTGCATACAGATATATATTGTTTGTCATATCAACGAACTAGGACCTGAACCTATGCGTCGTACCATGCCAGGAGAAAGACCGGCATTGTCCTGTGATGTGAGCCTGTCTAGAACTTCAAAATAACTCTTAGATAATGTGCAATGTTAGCAATTTGTTTTTAGTAGGTAGATACCATACAAGTAGATATGGGTAAGGAGTTAGAATCAAACTTAATCGGAATACATCCACACAATAATCGCAACACAACATCTATTTTCATGTGTTTTCATTGATGCTTTTTCGATCCCTTCCCGCCAAAAGCTGAAGTAATGAAATTGGCAGATTGCACACGATTGCACATGCTTTCTTCGATAGTCTATCCAGTCGCTATCAATCCATGATCCATGATCCATGATACTGTCTAGCGTTCACTGTGATGATCTTTCTCAAAAGAGAAATGAATCCCACTGGTGGGATTCATTTTGAAACACCAAACCTACATGCCCCCATAAGCCCCACAGAGGTTCAACATGATTGCTGTTCCACCTTTGGATTGGTCAACTTGATCAATTGCTCAGCCTTCGAATCAGAAACTCCAAGGCTACGAATGGCGGAAGTTGACACTTCAAGGGTGGAACATGTCTCTAACCACTCTATCTGAAATGAGTATGGTGTTTATTGGGTCAAAACTGGCCAAAAAATGAGTGAAATCTACTATTGGGATTCATTTGGACAAATTCCTCCTCATATTAAAAGAGATACAATGATGCATCACGCCTTTAGCATTTATCATGACCGCTTGATTGTCTTTCATCATATCCAATGAGAATCATCATCTACAACACTCTGTAACATTCGGCTGGGATCAATAGACGGCTCCCCAGTACAACGAACTCCCTTATCACTGACAGAATTGTATCCGGCTGATATCTCATCGGCACCATCATCTGATAAATTATCATCATTTGGATCGTAAGGCCAAGAGGATTTGACACTCTCCATATGTTGAAGAAAATATTCGCTATGTGCTGGTCGCTTGTACCCATATTTTTTTGCTTTTGAATCTATCACGTTGCCTTCAACATTGGCAATGGATTCGTCTTCGCTGGTATCGTCAGAACTAGCCAGTATCGACGAGCCCATCAAAATGAGCACTCTATCATATTCAGCTGATTTTGGCAGTAAGAATGTCAAGCGATTCTCAATATTTCTCAGCGGGCGGGGAAGGATTCTTCGCTGCTGCAAAGCTGCATGAGTCATGAAGCAATGCTGTGAGCTGCATGAGTCATGAAACATGAATGCCATGGGGTTGGCGTTGGCGTCTACCCATGCCATCATCGTTGGCGGTATTGTTAGAGCAAAAGAAGAGCATCAACGCCTGATCAACGCCAACAACTATGGTATTACTATACGAGGAAGTGGAGGAGATGATGTATGGGTATAACACTAAACTATTTACTCTCATAAATATGAATAAGTTATTATCTCCCTGAGGTGTGATTATTACGGATATTCTACATAGATTTGTTCCACTCGAGGTTGTTTGAGGGTTCAATGAAGGTAGATAACTCCACTAATGGTCACCCCCTCTTAACCCTCGACAACATAAATTGGGCAAACGCACAACAAACAAATAACAAACCTAACAAGTTCAACAGAAGATCAAGACGCAACGCCAAGAACGCCATCACATCCCAAAATCGCAGGTGCTGTTATCTGCTGTTATCATGGATTAGTTCCGAGGTTTTCAGATAGGCCATTTTCCAAATAGTTTTTGCATTCCTGGCGTGGTGACACTTAATATCTTCATACCCACCAAGCAACACTTATTTTTTGGACATAATGACGGATGTCAACAATAAGAATTTCTTCTATAATTGTTCGAAGTCGTCAACGATGCCGCCTTGGGTCTCATTCGCTAAGCTGGCTGGTTCGATAACGCTCCTGCCAATAATCATCTCCGCAAAAACTTCTCGAACAGCGCCTTCACTCCGCTTCGTGTCAACAACAACAACATCAACAATCCCTTATTTCCCAGACGTTGAAATAGTAATGGATATGGCCATCCTTTCAAATGCGGTGTATCATCTGAGGAAAAAAGTGAACTCGTGCCATGACGCACAGGCGAGGAATAGAACCCTACTCGTAAACTTGTTACAGGAAGAAGGTACCAGGAACAGTAAGAACAACCAAACTGATGCACAAGATATATACCAACTTCTCCTTCCCGAGGGAACAGAATGCCTCCATTACTCCCACGATGTTTCGCTTGGCACCCAAGTGTTAATTGTTCGTTCCACTCTTCATAAATATGTTGCTGTTTGCTATGCGGGGACAGACGATTGGCACACGGCTTTGACAGATGGAGATATTTTAACGAGTGATTTTGGTCCTCTCCAAGATGACAGCAATAACAACACTGCTAGCTCTAACAACATCTTCGAGGGTGTCCCCGATGGGGTACGTGTGCATAAAGGTTTCAATGGCAATGTCTTTGCGAACGATGGCTTCAATAAAATATTGAAATGTGTCTCGTCGGCCAGATTGGGGGGAGACTGTGATGACGAAGTTAGTGGCAGGAGTGCGGGGGGTGATGTCAACCACATGGACACATCATTGGAAGAACCGTACCAACTATTCACGACGGGGCACTCTCTGGGAGCCGCCAGCTCCGTCCTACTTGGTGCAGCGTTGCATCTGGCATATCCAAACGAGACATTAAGGAGTATTAACTTTGGTTGTCCCAAGATTGGGAACATCCGGTGGAGCTTCTGGATGGATTCATTGCAGCCCGATAAGAAGGAGGGTAGTGGGGATCATAGCACGTCGTCATCATCGTCGTCTTTTGAAATCTTTAGATTCGTCAATAAAATTGATCTGGTGCCACGGCTGCCGGAGTTGCCAATGTTAACTCACGCTGGGCATACGTTGCAAATGTCTGTTGGTGGAACAGTTAGGGTGCGTATACAATTTTTTTCACACATATTTTATGTGCTCAAAATGAATGACCAAGCTGAACTTCTTTGAAATATTATGATAAGTACGATGTACCAATCTCATGAGTTTTTACCGTAACGTACCATAGGCGTACTACGACCACTTGGGGGATGAGGATCTTGGATACGCAGGTGTCCCATTTGGGTGGGAAGGTGAGTGATGATAAACAACATGATAAAGGCCAGCAGATTCAGAAACCATCATTGTTATGCATTGACCCTCGTTCACTCATTTTGACCATGTCATGAACATTTGTTTCAACAGCGGCGGCCTACGCTTTCCTACCTGGGGCTTTGGTATCTCACAGTAGCAGCCACTATGTGGAGTACCTCGATTTCTATAAACCCACCCAGCCAAACTTAACTTCGATCAATGGTTACCCTTTGTATTACGTTAGCGAGTTTGAGCCTGTGGAGACAACTTTGGATAAGGAAATGTCTTCCTACGCTTAGTGCATTTTGCATTGCGGAGTTGTATCATGTGTGTGTGGTGATTGCATGTAAATAATAATGAATAAAAATCACTTAGCAAGAAGATCAATTTTCAAGATACCTGAGTGTGTAAACTTAGACATCTGTTCGATCGGTTTAAGCTGCCAGTTTAGCCCAGATCTATCTGGGCCAGTATCACTAGTCGGCTGTGTCGCTACCTATTCCTGCAGATACTCAAGTATCAGCTTAGCTTTCTTTGTGTCCTGAGCTTGCAACTTGGAAATATTTTTCTGGAGATAATACATTTAGTTGAACCTTGAATTCAAAGCGCCCGCGCCTGCTTTGCTTCGCATAATTTATATATTTAGGATGAATCTACTTTATCCAATTGTTATTAGAATTGAAAGAGTTCAGATGACAGTTGAAACTGCCAGGACTCACTTTTTGCGCAACTCATGAAAATAAACTAATCCTTTAGCTCTGCTGACTGGCTTAGGCCACCCTTCGTGGCTTTACATTTAATAATTTAATTAGCAGGTACCTCTGAAATCACTGGTGCCTGTAATGGTTGGGCACCCTAAATTGACTCACCATTGTCATTATTTCATCTACAGTTCTATCTTAATATATCACCCATGCAACAGTGTACATATCTAGACAAAGTTGATTTGCGCAGATATCTCAACATCGTTCAATCGATCAACCTGACTTTTAATATGGGAAACCTATCATCAACGGACGCTATGCCCTCTCCGTAGACAAGAGAGGGTAGCTGGTCCCAACTATCCGCCCCCCGCCGCATCAGTCATACTTATCACGCTAGCAGCACTAGCTTCAGACAAACTATCACTGCTGAGTGAAGTTACGTCATCGCGGTGGGTAGAGGTATTTGAATACGACTTGTCATGTTCGTCACCGCTGGATTCGGAGTCCAAGCCGGCGGCTTTGTTATCATTACGTTCCTTCCTCAAGAGCATGAGTACCGCTCCCTCCGACAACCCAGAGACACCACTGATCCCACTAACAGCATCCTCATCATCGGCTTGCGCCGCGGACTATTTCCCAAGATCGATGATGGGCGCACCAGGAGATCCCTTGTACTTCCCATCGTTTCTCTGGTTGATCGTAGTGACAGAACGATCGGCGTCGAGGTTGTACATAGCCTCCGGGGCTGCATACTGCTTCTTCTCTTGCTTCTTCTTGTTCTTCATATGTAGACCGACTTCATCCTTGTACCACGCTGTGGTAGCGTAGTTGCATGTGTGCTTACCTTCATCCTTTTCCACCTCAGTCGTCAGGACCATAGTCTTGGGGTTCCACTCACACGTTGTCTTCTTGTGAACCAAGCCTGGGTCCACGGACTTGATGAGAATGGCAGCTGCCGTTGCATAGGTTGCATCGGAGGCCTACCCTGAGATACGGTGGAAGGTCATGCTGTTAGGCAATTGCTTTATCTTGGTTATAGAAGTCAACCTGTTGACCTGCAGTTAAAGGCATCATTTTTTCATCCACAAATA
>JALLAU010000037.1:0-25663 GCA_036939495.1 Thalassiosira hispida | reverse complement strand
TTGATGTTAATAAACGAAGATTCATTTCAGAAGAGCCAGGAAGAGAGCTGTCGTGGAAAGTGACGAATCTTGATAGCAAAATTCAATTTCCGAATTGAGCCGCCGAAATGTCAACACTCGCCCAAAGTCAAGCGTCTTCTCTCCACAGCCCTCCTTCGAGAAAACGAAAGAGTCTAAGCCCCTCTCTCTGCAAGTCAAGCCAATAAAATCAAGAAAAAACGACGACGGTAGCGCAAGCAATCAAGGCCTGGGAGGCAAGGAATGAATCCTCCGTTGAAGAAGGCACAGAGATCAATCTCTGCTTTCAAACCCCGCCATAGCCAAATTGGATACCAAGGTCATGGGATCTCTCAAGAAATGCCAAAATCTATCCCTCAGCACGAACATGATCGACCGCATGGTCAACTTGGCAGGCATGTCCGAGCTAAAGATTCTGAGCTTGGGTAGGAACAACCTGAAGAAGATTGAAAAGCTCGAGGACGTGGCGGGAACGTTGGAGCAGCTTTGGATTGGCTACAATCTGATTGCCTCGTTGGATGGGTTGGCATGCTTGACGAACCTGACGACGTTGTACTGCAGCAATAATTTGATCAAGTCTTTCTCGGAGCTCGACAAATTGAAGGCCAACGAGCAGTAAGTTCCTATTTGTGATGTTTGAGCTGTTACTTGCAGAGAACGAGCACCTTCTTATTCTGACCTTGCACCCCTTGAAATCTGCAGGCTACGAGATGTTCTATTCGTTGGAAATCCAATGTACAGTGAAGTTACCAACAAGGAGGAAGCTCGGATTGAGATTCTACGACACTTGCCGAACTTGAAGAAGATTGATGGCGAATTTGTGAAGCCGTCAGAGATCGAGGCGGCGCAGCAGAGCCCATCTGAGTGAGCTTCGAGCTGGCTAGTATGGTAGAATCGAGAGTAGAAGCATCCCAGGTGACAATTTCGACTGGAATGAAGATCTCTTGCAAGGTAACCAGTGTTTCATTGATATCAAGAGTAAGCCTAGATGCAGTAGATGAGAGAGTGAGCGAGCCTCTATGTTGGCTAATATAATTGAGAGTAGAATCCTCCTAGCATACCTTGAACAAAGTCTTCGCAAACACATGGATTCAAACGCAGCATAATGTATGGCATACATAGCTTTCTAATTTGCCAAAGCATTAAACATACTACTACCATATTTGCAAAGTGAGATTACAGGCATCAGGGTTGAATGTCATTGATATTAACAAACTACATATATACCTATTTCCCTTTACCTAAGCACATCTCTCGCTCCCACATTTACAACGTCTTTGAAAATGCAATGCAATTTTCAATCTGTTCCAACACACGGGCCTTGGAGGTACCACCAATGGAACTTTTGCGTTCCACGCTCAAGTTGTAGTCCCACACTTTCAACACATCTTCCTCAAACCGCGAATCAATCTTTTGGAGCTGTTCGAGGGTCAATGTGTCGATACTGACTTCTTGTTCTTCTGCGAGCCGGACACAGGCTCCGCTGTTATGAATTGAGTGAGAAATAAAAAGTGAGAGTGAGGGGTGTAGGTAATATATTTTACAGTAATAGTTCAACGAAAGTTGAATGCTTTGTCAGACAGAAATCTCATTGTAGAATCCTTCATAGACATCTCAAATTAATGAGAATCATATAAGGATTATGTGATGTTTTTCCTCACTCAAAGCCAGCCTCCAACGACTTCCAATATATTCATAACATAACAAAACTTACCTAATGTGATGAGTCTCACGGAACGGAACTCCCCTCCTCACCAAATAATCCGCCAAATCCGTAGCCAACATCTCTGGACACAAAGCCTTCATCAACATCTTCGGATTAGGCCTCATCGTAACAATCACCCCGGTAGCAATCGCCAAGCAATCCTTGACCGTATCCACGGCATCAAACAGTGGGACCTTATCCTCCTGCAAATCCTTATTGTACGCACGTGGCAATCCCTTCAGGGTTGCCATCAACCCCACGCTACGTCCTAATGCCACGCCAGCCTTACCCCTTAGCAATTCGAGCGCATCGGGATTCTTCTTCTGGGGCATTAATGAACTGCCGGTGGCGTAGGCATCGTCCATGTCGACACATTTTAACATGTTATTAATGATCAAATCTTCGGCCAGTTGACTAAGATGCACGAGCAGCAATGAATGCCACATGAGGAATTCCGCCACAAAGTCACGATCGCAGACGCTATCGAGTGAGTTGAACGTGACCCCATCAAATCCCAATTCCTTCGCCAGGAATTCCCGATCGACTCCAAAGGCATTCCCGGCAAGTGCCCCACTCCCCAGTGGGCATTGATTGGCACGGGGTATCAACTCCTTCAAACGTTGTGCGTCACGTGTAATGGCTGCCATGTGGGACATTAACCAATGACTGAATCGGATGGGCTGTGCGGGTTGGAGGTGGGTGTAGCCTGCCATTAGGACATCAATGTGCTCTCTGGCAAATTCGGACGAGGCAGATAGCAACGTGGCGATATCCTTCAGTATGTCCCTCTCGGCCGCAACAGTCCATAGACGAGTGTCGGTAGCGACTTGGTCATTACGTGATCGGCCAGTATGGAGCTTGCCTCCAAGGGCACCAATAATTTCGGTCAATCGACGTTCATTGGCAGTATGGATATCCTCATCGCCAGACTTGATTTCGAAGGTCCCCGCAGCCCATTCATCGTGTACCATTTGTAGACCGGAGACGATTTTGGAGGATTCGTCGGCGGTGAGTATTCCCACCTGTTGGATGGCCTTGGCGTAGGCGATGGATCCAGCGAGATCTTGGGCCCACATTCTAGAGGTAGGAGTGTGTGTGTGCAGAGAATTATTGTGGAACAAGTGATATTGTGAGAGAAAGAACTCGGGGTATATTAAAGTTGTAATTTGCATATTCCACAACAAGAGCAAATATAATTTTACTCTCATGTCAAGGCATGAAGTTGTTTTTTCGTCACCGTTCTTTCTCTCAATCACAGGAGTACAAATAATGATGCGCCCACTCCAAAACGAACCCATCAGTAATAAATACAATAACAATTAGTTTTTTTCTCATAACACAGAGTGTTCTGAAGGTGTCCTAAGATAATTGTCGTCATTTGGGGTTTCGAGGGGATGTTCAACCATAGATCGAACATCTATAAAAAAAGAGAGTCTCCTTCTCAACACAAACAATATATCAATCAAAGCGCGAGGTAGTATGATAAACCCACCAGTTCAAAAATACAATAACAGTTAGTTTTGTTCTCGTAACAATACAAAGTATCATTCTGAAGGTGTCCTAAGATAAAGTGTCCTCATAGGGTTTTCGCGCCATACCGTCTCGAAAAAAAGTATGCCCACTCAAATACCCATTAGTAATAAATACAATAACAATTAGTTTTGTTCTCATAACACAGAGTGTTCTGAAGGTGTCCTAAGATGATTGTCGTCATTTGGGTTTTGAGGGATGTTCAACCATACATCGAACATCTAGATAAAAAAGAGAGGCCTCCCCTCTCATTCGTCTCTTCCACGAAACAGTAACAAATCTATCTCAACGTACCGTTTATCAAAGCCAATACTCTCATTAAACTTTTCCATAATGGGGTCGGTCCCTCCCTTGAATCGACCGCCTGCTCCGAAGAGTCCTCCGCGAGATCCTGACGAGGCGTGTGTGTGTGTACAGGAAGAGAAATGAGAGATTAATCGTGAGTTTGTGATACCAATGTCCATTCCTCGAAAGGAGGTCCATCATCGCCTACAATACGCGCAAATAGTGTCTGCCTCTCAATACTGATGGCCCATCAGCCGCACGACGACAATCCATAATATCATCACAAGATAACTCTATTATCTATATTTCATGTGCACGCACCACGACGCACCTTCCGCTCCAGATTTATCCGCCATGGTTACTATTATTGAACAAGAAAGTAATAGCAGTGATGCAATGAAGAGATGAATGGTGGCGACGGAGAGTGAAATAATGAGCAATGGCGGAAGTGAGCTGAACTGATCAATGAGAATCAACTGAATGGCGAGCTCCGGAAGCTGAGAAGTGCGTGTTTTCGGAGTTTCAGTTATCGTGAGGTAGGTTGGCGCCAAAATCTTGCAAATTCGCGGTCGAAAATTCAAGGTCTGGCCGGGTCACTTCCAGGGTTGAGGGAATAGCGATAGCTGCGCCGCCCGCGCGATGTGCACAGCCGTTCCTTTGTTCTTTGAAGTTTGTGTTCTCTACAATTCATGGAAATCCTACACGTGGATGATTTTGACGAACAAATCAGTACAATTTTACGTGGGAAACGAGTTCGGTAATTTGCCAAAGGCGTGGTAATTTGCTCAGAGCTATCCAAACCGCATCGGCAAACTGCAAGTATCGTAGACAAGAACTTCAGCTCAGCTTCAGCTGCAAAAAACTGCATGCAGCATTAGCGTAGCATCGAGCATCGGCAATCGCGGCCAATCGGCAAGCAGCGCGCGCCTGTTGGTCTTCAGCTTCAGCATCTCCATTGCACATTGTATTGCACTCCATCTCCCGCATCACCCAATGAAATGTACGTTTCCCAATCAATATTGGGAGTTCGATTTTTGGTTCATTCTTCGTCTCCTCTTTCTCGCGATTGCGATGGAGGAAGTCGATCGCGGGCCACAGCGCCACAGGCATGAAACAACAAACGATTTTTGGCTGCATCATTTCCATTTTCTCCATCAATATTATTTGTAGTCTGCCCCTTCATTTTACTATTATCCTTTAACTTCACCTTGAGGTGGAAATCATGCTGTCAATGGGCGATGTGGGGTTCCGCAAATGCACAAGAAGATTTAGGATTTAGGACGTATGCTAAAACGATACAATTGATTGTCGGATCCAACTTCTTAGTGTGCCTTCCCTTTTCAATGCATACAATGTTTTTCATTCAAATATCCATTTTTATCTATGCTTTTATCTCAGACAATGCTTAAACATATTGACATCCATTGAAGTCTGGAGGACATTGGTGAGCTATATTTTCGTCATCTCATCCCGGGTCCAAAACTCCCATAGGTAAATCACTCCTCCGAAACAGATGGCCGTCAACCCTATGCCAGGAAGAGGTGGGCGTGGTATGTATACCCGAATACTCTTGCTCTACTCTGTTTACATTACTGGCATTACCATCTTATTGGTGTTGAAATCTCAGTTCGACACCTCGAAACAATTACTGCGTGACCCCATCCAATCATTGTCCTTCCGATGCGGGCATGGTAAGGTTACCCAAGACTCAAGACCCAAGATTCATCATGTTGGCGATACGCGCCCTTCGTCCCAGAACAGAACAGAACAACTCTTGGTATCTTCATTCCCGTCCTCGCAAGAAAAAACCATGTTGCCTGGGCTAGAGCTAAACCCTATGTGGGTCCACTTTGAAAAAACCTTGTTGCGCCAGAACATGTTGCATCCCAGTGAATATGTGTTGCCCAGTGGCCATCCAGATACACCTTCGGCCTGGTTTTCTATCGAGCCCACATTTTCATGTAGCGACGAAGAGCTTGTGGGCACCTTTGACGAAGGCGTAAAGTGGGCCATATGTGGCTTGCGCAGGCTGGACCAACGCACCACTGAAGAGGGTGGCCGATGCATCAGTTACTCATTTGACAGTGCTCGTGAGTGGAAATATATGAACTCGAGGCCTCGTGATCGTAAATATGAATTCGAGGCAGCTGTGTTGCGTGTGGCCACCAGATGTGAGACCCATATATTTAACCATTACCCTCGCTACTATAACTTCACCAAAAAAGAAACTAAGAAGTGGAAAAAAGGAAGCGCTCACAAGTTTGGCATAGGAACGATTGATGGTATAGGCAAGGTGGGTAGGGGCAAGGCGACCCTTAGTGCCAGTCCTAACCCTACACAAATGAAAATAGAGTTGAGGACACTGGTGACAATTATGAACACTCTTCAACACACTAGCGTTGATATTCTCAGGATTGACATCGAAGGTAGAGAGTTCGGTGTCTTTGATGTGGCCTTCCAGTCAGGTATCTTGGAACAGATAGGTCAGATCCAGATTGAAGTCCACTGGATGTCTCCTGAGGACAAAGCAAATGTCATTCGTCTCTTTGACCTTTGACCAATTCCACCGCTCTGGGTTTGCTGTGTTTCACAAAGAAATTGACCTTTCATTCTTGCATGGCACCGAGTTTTCGCTCATCCGTTTGCCCCAACTGAAGCATCTGTTCCAGCCCAAACCAATTGCCCAGTCTGGCAATTCTATTGCTGAGTTTTTTGACGCATACGCAACAGTTCACAAGCGTGAATTGGCCACCTGTGGACGCACGATTGTTTATAAGTGTGCTGGCGATGATCATGATTGTGGTGGTGTTGGCGATCGTACCACGGGCATGCTGACGACAGCGGCTATTGCTACCCTGACCAACCGTGCCTTCTTTGTCCATGTTGATGAGTATGATGCTGTGTTTCAGCCGCGTGGTGGCATTGATTGGACGTACACTCAAGATGTTGCCAGATGTGCCAACAAAGATGCCAAGATATATGATTTTGTAAACAACATTACACTTCTCTCTGGCCAAGGTGAAAACCTCAACCTCGACACGATTCTTTCGGATACTCATATAATTGTGCTCTCAAATCGAGGATATCTGCAACAACTTCTCAAACACCCAAAGTACGGCCCGATTCTCGTTAAGCATGGCTTCAGCGAAACAAACATATTTTCCAATTTCTTTGAGCACATATTCCAGCCCACTGAAGGCTTACTCAATGCTGTCAAAGTCTTAATGCCTTGGGATGATTCTCCTGTCGAGGCTGGACCCACTGATCCACCACTCGCCATCTCACTTCATCTGCGTACTGGAGACCACTCCTTTGCTGCCGTGGATGATGTGGATGGAGCGGCAACGCGCAACATTGTTTCGAAGCTAGACAAATGGCTTGGATGTGCACAACGCGTAGCATATACAGCCCTTCCCATGTGGGGCATAGTTGGACCTAATGCAACCAAAGGCAAGGTCAAATATCTGGTCTACACAGATTCGAACGTGATTAGGGACATCATCCACACCCGGCAGCAGTCCAACACATCTGATGTGATTTCTAGTGTACTCACATCTAAGTATGAACCAATCCATATCAGCAAGAAGGATTACATCAAATACCGTCAGGATTACGGTAACACGCCTGGCTTCCGCACGAATCTTATTCAGACATATGCAGAGTGGTATGCTTACTCCAGAGGGAACATTTTTATAACCGACCTTGTCTCTGGCTTTAGCAGAACCAGTTTGTGGAGCACTCTTGGCAGTAGAGACCCCCAGTTTTCATTATTTGGTGTTGTTGACCCCTCAAACTGCATGCCCTACAGCTCACGCTTTCTCCGATTTTCCTCCGAAGGTGCAGGTATATGACCTGTCCAGTAGGAATGTTCAGTTTGAGGCTTGACCTCTTCATAAATTTGAAAGACCAGGATTCACAAACACTCAAATCCAAGCAGTGCTTGAATCCATCTTCCCGTTTTAGTGCATAAATCATCAAGAAGAAAGGCTGTGCTGAACAGAGAGAATTTGAATCTAGTTTGATGTCATGAATAAGTGTGCTGAAATTAAATACTATCCCAACCCCGGAACTTCATGTCGTAGTAAAATAACTTAAATCGACCGTATGGCAGGCAACAGATCTCTCCATAAAGGTAACGCAAGGAGCTTCGTCCACAGTAAGTCAGCAGCCTAGTCTACCGCCCAACCAACCCCGCAATGGGTGATTTTCCAACTCTCTTGATAATACTCTCTTGAGATATCTCGCTCGATGCAACATCTCTCTTGAGATATCTCAGGTGATGTGATATCTCCAAAGAGGAGATATCTCGCTCCAGGAGATATGTTCAATCAAGGCGATGACAATCTCTTATGAATACTCTCTTGAGAATATTTTATTCGTGCAGCCGGATAAAAGTACCTTACTATACCAGTAAGGACGGTAAGCTATTGCACTTTCCACACTACTAAATGACAAATATTACCTTAATGGCTTTATCAACCCTCTTCCCTGCAACCCTTCTCCGTTTTGGCTTGAAACTCTAGTGTATGTGTTTATTACTTAGTGTTGCTCCCCATATTGCGTGCCCTTATTCTTTTTCCTACAGGGCAATAGAACCTAAATCGAGCTCTGCTCTTGGGATGATTTCTATGCTAACCACGTTGGCATTCTCTCAGAGCCCTTGAAATCGTAACACCATTCGTCGTTTCATAATCGATACATTGTAGTTATATTCATTCATTCATCCTCCTCCGAACCCAGAGTAACATCCCCCGGATCCGAATGCAAATCGACCATGCCCAGATCAACCAATATATTGAATGCACGCTCCTCCAAATCTTCCATCTTACTGTATTTTTCCTTCAATACACGTTCCTCATTGAGTGGTTTGGGCTGACTTCTTGCCTTTTCAACGTCAGCAATAGCTCGTGGTAGTGGTGGTGGTTTAGTGCTAGCATTAGCAAATCCTCCTCCATTGACATCATTCGCAGCAGCAGCATTTGAACTCTGCTTGGCCGCTTGCTCTCGCTCTTGCTTCTCTTCCTCTTCCCTCGCCGCCAATTCCACAGCCTGCTGCTCTGCCCGCTGTTGCGACTGTTTCACCTGCTCCAACCTCCCCTGCTCCCTCTTCCCCCATTCCAACTCCTTCAATTGCTCCTCCCGTTCCTTTTCGCGTCGTTTGTGCTTCGCGGCCTCGGCGGAGATGCGTGCATCCATATTGAGTTGTTCCTGCTTGCGTACCTCGGCTGCTCTGGCAATGTCCTCCAGGAGTTTGGATTCGGCATTGAGTTTGGCGGCTTCTTCTCGGGCACGGAGCATTTCGATTTTGGAGTCTAGGTCTTTGACTAGGATTGGATTCCCCTTTTGGTTTGCTGCTGACGAGGAGGAAGGCTTGGAAGGTGTTGGTTTTGGATTATTTGACTTGCTTTTTTCATTCTCGACATCTTTCAACTGCTGCTCCACCCATTCTGAAGAGAGTGGCAATGGCGAAGGTTTATCCTTTGGCACCACGCTCAGAATATCCTCGTCTTTCGTATTGATCTCGTCACCATTCTTATTGGTGTTGTTGTCATTGTCAGCAGTTCCTCGTACCTGTTTGGCAACAGCCGCACCCGCCGCCACGCTCCCGCCAGTGACGAGTACTTTCACCAATGTCCTACCAACGGAGGATGATTGTTTATTAGCAGCAACGTCGACAACTGTGACCGTATTAGATTTGCTTTTTGCATGAGCAGGCGCCACCATACTCTTGGTGAGGCCAAAGAGGAGCAATGATAGTATCGCTGTGGCGCGTAGGATGGATCGACGGAATTTAGTGACATGACGTGATATTTTGGATAGTTGGGCTGATGCAAATGCCAACCTTTTTTCGGAATGAGTAAACTGGAATTGATGTTGATTGGCTGCCAATAATCTTGTTGTCCTTTCAAGAGGGGTAGCAGAGAAGCGTGCATGACGCCGTAAAGGCCGCGTAGGGAATAGTGCCGCTGGCCGTGACGGAGTGAGCACATCACGTGCACCACCATTTCTTCCCTTATTGATGGACGGCCCTACCGATAGAGCAGACAATGACGAGAGCTGCAAGAGCAACAGCGACGCTACTAAAAGGTTGCTAGAGAGGTGCCGCCTACGGCCTACTACGGGCGACGCAATGGTCATGGTCCACAACATCATCAACAGATGTTTGTTTTGTTGGAAAGTCCGGAGAGATCTTTGATATCTAATATCGTTTTTGGAGTTGGGACTCTTCAAGAAATGGGATAGGGACTTATGACCTAAGATGGGATTTAGCGATAATATGATAGTTTCTCGCGAGCAAAGCCAACTAGGGACCGAGGTAGTGGGAGACATAGTAATTTAAGGGTCCCCGCCCCCCGAGAATGGCAGAGGTCTTGATTTTGTAGTGACGCCATGGGTGGATGTCACAAATCCCAAGTGCTACTTCGTGACATCAGCACAGTGCGTCACAGTCAAAACCAAAACGTGTGTTCATATCGTTTATGAACAAGATTGTAGAGAAGGTTAAAGACCTCACGTGGACAGACCCTGGGGATCTACTACCAGAAGACAGACCATTACTTGAGGAAGATGTTGCTGTACTGGTGGCGTCCTCGGCAGCAGATAGGGAATTCTGGGTGGCATCGATGGAAACCACCATTGCAGTGGCAGGGATGTTCGGCTGAAAAGTAGGCGTGATCGGTTGGAAGTAGCGAGCCGTTCAGTATATGCAGCAAATGATGAACCACGTGGATACAGAAGGGAGCATAAATTTCGGCAAAGAAGGAAGAAGAATTGAACGCGGCATACTTCGTCTCAAGACTTAATTCTCCAATTCCTGGAATGAGGGCAACCACCCTATGGCTCTGGCCATTGCTCTGTTCATACATAGCAGAAATAGAAAGACTCTGTCTGCCAAGTATCACCAGTAATTTACTAAGATCATATTCATATTCGCTTCAAACCCTGAACAGACAGGGTTTCTGCGGCGCCTTCTGACGAAGGTCTTGCGTCTGCTCTCGTCTCATACCTCGGATGTGGAAAGATCGCAAGTCCTTCTCCAACACAAGCATGATGATTGCACCAAACCTTTCGTTATTGTTGTTACAATCGCTGCCGCATTGGGTGGGCTAATTTTCGGCTAGTTCTGGTAAGGGTTTATTCTTGTCCCTTTGTTCCTGCCGCTGCGTAATATGTTACATAAGGAGAAAAACACACACTCATATTTCACCTTTTGCCATGTGGCTAAAATCATAGGTGGCACTTTTGTCATGCCCGGATTCCGTGAACAGATGGGCTGGGACTGCGCTCCCAATGTATGTTCTCCTGCAGAATAGTACAATTGATAAGGAGCAAGGTTGGGTAAATGGTCTTATTTACATATGAGCTGCAGTCGGGGCATTGGTGGCTCCGGTTCTTTTCAGCAAGTATGGACGCAAGCCTACCATGACTTGTGGTCTCATAATCTTCACGATTGGTGCAGCCATCCAAGCAGCTGCTAATGGTGCCTAGGTTGCTATTCGGATTCGGTATCGGCATGCTATCTATGTGTGTTCCTGTGTACATCGAAGAAGTTGCTCCTGAATCTCACCACGGGCAGCTTGGTACCCTCTGGCAGTTGGCAATCACGACTGGAATCCTTCTCGCTGCCCCTCTCACGGATTGGAGTGAGGGCTGGCGTATTTCATATGGTGGAAACATTGTCTTCTCTGTTGCAATGATGGGTATGATGACTATTACCTGAGTCGCCCCATTTTCTGGTGTAGAAGAAAACACACGATAATGCTCGCAATGATTTGTCCAAAGTTCGGTTCCAAGATCAAATTGAATGGGAAATTGAAGAATTTGAGATGGAATTCAATATGGTATGCAAACAAGGAGAGGCAAGCTGGGCCGAGCTCTTTGATAATAGCAATAAGCGAATGAGGTACCGAGTTTTGTCGGGTATGTTCTCCAAACAATCCAGCAACTGGCCGGAATCAATGGGTAAGTAGCGCAGTACCAAAGTTCTCACCTACTGAATATGTACCACTCTCACCACGTTTCTCATATTTTTTTCAGGATCATGAATTATGCTCCTGAGAGTAATTAATCATATCTCTTATGCCCGTGCTTCTATCGATTTTGGATGTCACCCATCTAATGAATTGCGCACGCACACTCTCATACTAGTTTTGTCGTCCTTCGTTGGATCGCAAGGAGCCATCTATGGCAACTGGCTTTGACCATTGTCAACTTCTACTCCGCAATCATTACCATATTTACGATCGATCGATGTGAGTTCACTATTATTTGTTCAGTTACGCAATTTCTCGTTGTTTTAGATATTATCTTCACATGCTACCTTACTTGTTGTAAATGATAGTGGGAAGGTCGCTGATTCTGTTCAGTGGAGCAATTGTGATGTTTGTGGCGCTAGTCCCAACAGCCATCCTTGGAGGATGTGGAAACAGCACGGGTGTTGGCATTGCTATTACCTGTTTGTGCGCCCTTTAGTTATGGGGTTTGCTTATTCGTGGGGCCCTGTAGTATGGGTGGTATGCGCGGAGATGTTTCCCATGCGTGATCGTGGAAGAGCAAACAGTCTAAGTACTGCGGCGAACTGGTTTTGGAGTACAATGATTTTGTTTCTTGCCCAGGCTATCACAGCCTCCTTACCTACGGTTTTTGGCTTCTTTGCCGCTGTTACGTTCGTGGGCATATTGGTAAGAAGTGAATAAAAGCAAACATCCATGAGCATTAGATTGAGATACGAATGATAATGTTCATGTTCATGTTACTTTACAGCTCGCATACTTCTACCTCCCAGAAATTTCCAACCGCACAGCCCCGGAAATCGATGAAGCGTTTATTAATCATCGTCCTGAGTTCCCACGCGAGAAGTGGCATTGAAGAATGCGAGATAGCTACATTATATTCTTGTATACGTGTTGAAAAGACCCGTACTTATATGCTTGAGAGGAGCTCGAAACAATATGGCAATAGTTCACTATTACTTTATCAGAAAACGTTCATGTTGAAACGTTTGAGATGAAATCGTCAGGCTTGGCATATATTATTATTGGGTTCTACTATAAAATCAGTTAGTCTTAACACACAGTCTCTTTTTGTTTCTCTAGCACCCATACCTACTCTGGCAGGACCTGGGTCTATGCCATGTCATTTTGGTGACAGACGTAGATAGCAAACAGGAATTTCAATCATTTGCATCTCTGGCCAGATTGGTTGGAAACAATGGTCTCAATAGCATAACTAATATGGCTCGTTATGAAAATTGAATTTCCAGTTGTTTCGAAGGGCAAACGGTTAGTAACTCGTTCTCGGCATATCCGTGCAGGTAAAGCTATCAATGCTACTTGTTGCTATGCTTCCAGAATCATTGTTGAAATAGAAGTAAAAATACGAAGAATCATTCTTCATGTAGGTTTGACCCAGGTAGAACCAAGCTCGATGCAAAACAACAGAGGGGTTACATTGCCAGTGTGGGTGGTTTGGTGGATGCTTTCTCCTTCATTGCTAGACAGACCTAATCTTTCAATACAGGAACCACCACACACTGGCCGCAAAACTCTTGTTATTACCAAGTAGGCCACGCAATCATACCAGCCACCAACAGCATAAAAATAACCATCAAAATCGCAATCGCCACGCCAATACCCACATGATCCCCGCCATCGGTATCACCATGACAGCAATAGTACATACCACATGGTATACGATACGAATCATCCATCTCATTTATGACACGTTGATATATCTGCTCGTCGACTGTTAATACGTATGCCAATTCGTTCCGTCGCCATTGTTGTTCTGTCAGTGATTCTGATGAGGATTCGCGCCGTAGACGTTTGGTATTACCAAGTATTTGTTCCTCCTTCTTCTTGCTCGATGATGATGATGATAACAATTGAGGAGGAACCGCCTGACTAGTCTTGACCATACCACTGCCATGAATATTCCCATATCGATTGGCATTGCCATAATTCTCATACCCAACAGCTCCACCACCCACGTCACGTGTTTCAATCGATAATATCCCAGGCTGCAATTGTGGATCACATACCAATCGTACATTGTCGATAGGGAGACGTATCAATCCTCCACGTATGGCCAAGGATGATTTTGCGGCACGTATTTCATCCGGCCCTCCTGTTCCGCTTAGTGAAGCATCGTGATCTATCTGTGCCAATTCGAGATCGTACTCGATGTCGTATTCGTATCCGAATTGTTTACGAATGGCATATCTATTCCGGCCGTATTCGTTGGCGAGCTTGCCGTTAAGTGCGGCGTGTGCTGCCTGAAAGGCCTGTCGATGTTCTGTCGTTAGCTCGTACATGAACTCTTCGGCATGAGACTGTTGTTGTAAATTGTTTATTTCCGACTGTTGTTGGCCATTCCAAGAATGGTATGGTAGATCGAGCTGCGATTGTCGTAATCGACGTCGATACCGTCGTTCCGTCCATTGCCTCCTCGCTCGTGTTTTGATGGCCTGTGCCATGGCACGCGGATTGACCCTTCGATTGCGATAATGAGGATGTTTTTGCTCGAAATATCCATCTTCGCATTCTTCGGTAGCGGTAGCGGTAGCGGTAGCTGGTATTCGATGAGATGGCTGTTTTGTTGTTATATCGTCGTCGAAATGATTGTCCATGTTGTAAAAGAAGGAACATTCTCCCATGACTCGTTCTTCCTCTTCGGTACCGGGGAGTGGTGATTGTTGCGATGAATTTGATTTTCTCCATGCTCTTTCACTTGTACTTTTGGTACTGCTCGATCCAGTAGCTACATGGCCTAATTCAACATCGCCTCCCCCGTTTCTGCCGTTGTCATTGTTTGGATTGGGAGAGTCAAAATTGCGATAATCATTTGCATTACTCTCATTATTATCGGTTGTTGTGGAGGAAGGTTCCGATGATGCGGATGGTGTGAACCATTGCTTCAATTTGTTCAGTGCTGTGGTGTCACCATTATTTTCTTCGGATGCAATAGTTTCTGAATGTTTCTCATAAGACGTTCGTGATGATGATGTTGGCGGTGCACCTCTGCAAAAGTCATTTTTGTCAGAGTCATTCCCCAACACAGATGTGGTTGCACTATTGTAGATGGATCTGGTGGTGACATGAGTTGTGTCATTGTTATTGTCGCTATGAGTTGATGGATTGAGCTTTTGTTCAGATGTAACATATCGCGTAGATGGATCTTGAGCTTGTGACGAAGTAGATAATTGTGCTTGAGGGGTTGCTGAATGCTCTGCTATGGGCTGGTCTGCGTGTTGGCCATTATTTTGCGGCGGCTGCCTTACTTCAGATTCATTATTGTCGCCGGCATTGTCATTTTCCAAATTATTACCGCTCACAGCTATGCAATCTGAATCACCTTCGTTTACAGCAGCGACTATGATGCCATCACCTTGGACGGGGCATTCGCCTGAAGCAATTGCTTGATGAACACCGTCGGCAGGTGCACCGACCGTTGCATCTGTGGTTTCGGAGTTGTCGACTTTTTCGATGACGGCTTGGTCATCAAATTGGTCTCCTGGCATTGCCATTGTATACTGCTGCTGTATAAAGAGATGTCGTCAGTGATTAGATGTAGTCGTAGGCTGGCTGTCGGTATTCTTCTCAGCTCGGCGAGTAGTACAAGTGGTGTACCAGCGTCGTCATTGCCATTGCCATTGCCATGGTTATGGTTATTGTTTGTTGCTTTCTGACTTTCTTTCTTGACGTTGAAGGGGGCTCGAGGCTCGAGGGGCGCCCCCCGGCCATCCAAAAACAGAGCAAAAAATGGCGCGTCTCATTGTTGGATGCGTTGTTGGCTTTGGTTTTGCTGGCGGCTCTCTCTCAGCTGAATCAACTGGCTGACATGGAACATTCTTAATTTGGCTACGGCTGGTTCGCAAAGTACAAAAGTCTATCGGTGTCAGGTTGACTGCCTAGGATAAAGAGCATTGATTTCAATCAGAGTCGAGGAGCTGGATTACACTTGAGCAGCCTTATTGGTAGACTTGTGATGTTGACTGAAGGAGTGGTCTCGGGAATGTGACGGGGCAGTCATGAAGAAAAGGGTTCTAAGAACTAAATTACATTACATGTACATATCCACTGTAAACCAAAGCCAAAAAACGTTGGATTGGATTAGGCTTGTTTGCCAGGGAAGACCCATCTCTCGGCTCGAGCTGCTTTGTTCAACCTTCAATATTGGTCGAAACATATCGAATCACACTTGATGAGCAGGTTCTGATAATCAGAAACCGGTCTCGCAGTCAATCCACATCCACTGCAGCAAAAACATGGTGAAATTATGCACAGCACATCTTGCGGCGACAGATTCCATTGTATTCGAACTCTCATCATACAAAAACTCATCTCTTGCCAATATCCGAGCTTCTTGCACTCTATTTTTTTTGTCCAATACAAAATCTAGGAACACATCCTTCTCTTTGTAGTAAACAAGATGATTTGAAATTCCACTATCATCATCAAATGTGATGCAATGTGAGAATGATGCAGAGAGTGTGATAGTATTGAATACATCTGTCCATGATATTTGGAGTTCATTCAACTCATCGCACATCAAAGTTTCAAGATGAGAGTCAACCAAAACTAAATCCAAATGGAAAGAATATGTCCTCAACTCTGCAATGCTGTCCATCAACGTAACTCCCAATGCCATAGGTGATGAGTAATCCTCTCCAAAGATTCGCCAGAGATGCAACTTTCGAATGGATTTAGCTGCATTCTCGGTCATTTCTTGAACAGTAGTCATTGCAGAATATAGGACAACGTCGAGAATCTTTTCTGCAAAAGGTGATCCTTCTTTTGTTATGTATGCATCAATGCATTGACCTTTCGTCACAGATAGAACGAATACGTCAAGTGCCGACTCCACCGATTCGTGCCAAGCAATGAAGTAATATAATAGGAAACCAGCGACCTTCATCTTACCAACGAAGCAAGTGTCATAACTACTTGAACCAATGCATGTCAGATTATACGTTTGGCAATTCGAAAACAAATGCTCCACAAGAGTTGCCTTCTTGCAGCTATCCAAAAGAGGACCCTTCAGAAATGATGAAGGTGATAGGAATCTCCGTTGAAGTCTGTAGCCTGCGGACGGTAGTTGCGATTGAGATTCTACGCAATGCCTTGTAATAGCAGATTTTAGCAGAGAAAGAGCAGCAGGGCCACCATCCCGTCTCACACCTCGTGCCATCCTTGTCGCACGGAGGCATGCAAAATGAAATATTTCTTGTTCAAGATTGAGCTGTCCAATGAAGTTCAGTGCAACTGCTTCGATGATTGCAGCATCTCGTTCTATGCTACCTAAGGATGCAAAAGGTTTCCTAGACAGCTTTTCAGATTTTGCTTTGTCAGTGCTGTTGATGAGCCATGCATTGTAACTGAAAACGAACGAGTTGCGGAAGTTGTCCCATATCATTGAGGCTTCCAACAAAATAACAGCTCTACGAGATGTACTAGAACATTGGATCAAATCTTTTTGTAGATACACAAGATGGGGCAAATTGCATGATAGGCCTTCGGTGGTGCCATTCATTGGAACGATTTTCGTTGCACCCCAGCGTTTCGCAAGTTGGTCAATGAACATCGTGGCAAAAGACATCTCATTATCGCATTGAAGTTGTTGAATAGATCCAGCTCCTATGAAGTTGCTGTAGCAGGTGCATATGAGCCGCGTAGATATCAATGCTGAACCTTTTTCTTTTGATGACACAAAGAAAGCGTGAGCAAGATGTTGAAGCATAGATTGATTTAACCGATGCTGTGAGATAAAGTGTTCTGATCCCTCTTTCAACAGAGAGAGAAAGTCTCGGTAAGCCTTCAACAGACTCGCTCGAGGTACAGAGGCCCGAGTAGAGGCGCGAACAGTAGATGTGGTATCTTTGGCAACTGATTCCCTCTTCTTTTTTTGGGTTCCTGATACTCTACGCTCTGCCAAGAGAGTTTTGTCTTTTGGTGGGGCTGCAATGACTTTATTTTTCCCGGTAACTGAGGGTGATGCTGTAGGGCGTGAGCGGGCTCTCAATCTACTAGCGGCAACTGCCTGCATTGCAGAGCCATCAACGCTTTTGCCAATAAGCTTAGGGCGCAGCATTGACGTTGGGCGTGGGATTCGTCTAACCGGTCCTCTCTTCGCAACGGCTTCTTCTTTTGCTGGCTTCTTTTCTATTGGTTTAGTTGGAGCAGTATCAATCAATGAAGCATCGATTTGTTGCTTGAAAGCGTCATTTGGTAGGAAAGAGATATGCCGTAGGCATCGACTCTGAAGGCCACTACGAAATCGTTCATCGACTTTGGCTGCGGCCTGTTCAATCTCCTTAAACCTCAGCTCCAGCTTCAATCGAACTTGAGGGTTGGCATTGTACGTGATGAGAGTTCTCGTAACTCTTGAAACTGTAATGGGGAAAGGAAGAGGATGATGTGATGACGGTGAATAAAGAACGGAGTGAAGAAAATGTAGTGAGCAACTGACTAACCTCTCAATATGAATACAAGGTGGCGCTGAAATAGGGATGGCTTTGCGTTCTTTATTCGAGATAAAGCGTGAGAGAAAGAACTTGTCTCCTGCTGATTGCTGATTCCAAATGAAACTTGCTTGAAAAATAGATTGTGTGGTGCATCGATGTTAGATTTCTGGCTCTCGCCATGGAGGCCAAAAACTACGATGTATTCTGGGTTGTCAGTCGCCTTGTCTCTCAAAACTTTCCTGCTTCCTAACAGTTCTACACGAGCAGAGTTTTTGGATGTATTGTCTTTCGAGATTTTCACTAGGGAAGCCCCTTCTGTGTCTGAGCGCACGATATCAAACCCTTCAAAACGTCTGGGCAGGCGAGGGAGACGAGCTGTATCAGCAACCCCTTCAAAGAGCAACAGGAACTCTAGTGCGACATTTGCCAAAACTGTAGCTCTTAGCATGCTTTTGCTTTCGACCTTGGAAATTGCTGGATGGGGAAGGTCACATGCAGACGATACCATATCTTCCAATGCCTGAAACCCAGGCAGCGTTTGATTGAGGGCTTTCAATTTGGGGTTAGACTCAAATTGAGTGCATTCTTTTTGTTCGTCTTGAAGCAAACCAAGGCGGGATGACTCAAGATGACGCTCTATGGACCATGCTGCCAGAACCTGAGAGAGTGATAGCTTGACCCACTATGGAGGAAAAACAATATTTCATTAAAATACGAATCTGCCTAACGAATCGCATGGTAAGCAAATAAGCCTCTCACCTTGTGAATCACTTCGGTATCAACAGTAGTATTGGTAATTTCGACGCTTATCTTGTACTGCTCATTGTGCTCATTCGGATTGTCTGCACATGAAAGACTGATATCTGACTGGGTAACACGCAGTTTTTTATTGATAACATTTCCCCTTTTCCCAACTGTTATAGAGCATTCAGGACTATCCCCACGCAATAAATTCACCTCTATTATAGCAATGCCACTGCCGGCTTGCCGAGAGTACTCTCGACCTTTATCCGTTAGAGTTGTCACTGGTTGGTAGTTAGGATCGAGTTGGGAGGGCGAGGAGTTGAAGTAGAATTGAAAGTCAGGTAGTCTCGTAAAGCGAAGTTTGATTTCGCCATGATCTCCGTCGTCTACATGAATCATGTCGGGTGTGGTTTCGGAGGACGACTCATGGTGTAAAAGTTGAATGAAAGTACTACCACAAATATTCTGACGGAACATGAGAAGTAGGATTAAAGGATCTTGGACATTAGAGGGGAGCACATATGTCCGCTCTCTCAGTGGTGAAGCATCGCTATTATCGTGGTCAAGCTCTTTCGATGCCTGGCTAAAGTCTTTGATGAAAGCCAAGTCGGATGCTAGTAGATTGAACCAAGGGTTCTTCTTCAGCAAGGACGACAATGCATCCAAGGTTAGAATCAAGAGCTTTCGCTGGAGCAGGCAGACAAGATGGTCGGTAATTGATGGACCTGGTCTGTCACAGCCATACACTAAAAGCTCGATCATGTGAGGGTTTTGCGCAGTCTCTCCCACGTCTGGTACTTTGTTCCAAGCCAGCGACATATAGAACACATTTTCCTGTTCATCTTTGTAGACAAAAATTCCCCTGCGGTTTGAACTAGGTATTATTTCATGTATCGCCAAGAGAGAGACATTGTGTGAGTTCACCACGGAATAAGTATTATATTGTGTAGGTAGGTAGGAACCCAGGACACAGGCAAAAAATGACAAATCCTACTCACATAATAAAATTTTGAAGGATTGTTGTTTCTAGTGCAAGTATTGCTTGCTTTGGAGAGTAACGGCGATGTAAAGGGATTGCTGTTTTATGCTGTATTGGGCATGAATACGTGGCGGCAGCCATATTTGCTTCCCTGAGGTGTTGTTCTGTTGGCTCTTCTTCTTCGGGAATGAGTAGATTGCAGGCGTTTTTTGTCTTGCATAGACTGTCGAGCAAAAGAAGTTGATTTGTCCTATCGCAAATCCTCTGCACAAGACTTCGTGCAATCTTAACCTGTTTCTCTGCAGCATCATTACCCAAAGGATGATATAGTTGCAAGAGAATGCTTCCACTTGGCTTTTGAATCCTTGCGAAACACCAATATGGCAAGAGGTCCCTGGATGCAGAATCGTCAAGAACTAGGAATGATTCATGGCTTGCTCTGGTGGTAAAAGAAGCCCTATCCAATTCCTCCATGAGAACTGAGAATCCATGATCGAGGTCGTTTTTGCTTCCTGTAGGATTATCAGCAGCTATTAATGAGTTCGACCTCGAGATGAAAAATGATAGAGGCATTTCACAGGATTTGTGCTTCGTCTTTGGCAAATTGAGCATGACTTCCTCCAGAATCTCTTCTGTCGGCGAACGCCCCACAAACCTATACTTTTCAAGAGTCTGCTCAGATGTGAATGAATTTAATGCATTTTGTAGCTTCGAAACAACAGTTCTGTGCGATAATGGCAGTTTCTTTTCTGTTCCTTGGAAAACAGAGACCTGTGCCGCTAGCGTTGCGCTCTTCTTCAATGCCAAAATTTCATTCATATTTACTAGCTCCTTGTCTAACGTGAATCTGAAGAAAAGGGGAACATCACTTTCTGGATTATGAATGCTCGCCTCTTCCTCCTCAAGAGGTTGCATGCCCATATCACCAGCAACACCAGCCATTAAATCACCAAGTGAATCATTGAGGCTATCGGCACCACTCTTTGAGAAGTTCTCAGCTCCATGATAAAAGAAAACTTGATCATGGCTGCCTGGAACAAGGCTTAGTAGAGACCCAATGACAGCCCCAAGCTTTGCACCCGTCATTGTCTGCGCATTTGAGCTCAAATGGGCCGAGAGATCGTCAACAGACACCAATGTCTGCCATTGAATCTGGCAAAAACTACATGAGGACAGAGCGTAGGCAACCTCGCTGTTTTCAAGTGATGTCATTGGAACGGATTTGTCTCTCAATGCTTCATACAACGCAATGGCAAAATTTTTAGAATGAGCGGCTCCTATCACGTCTTCAATTTCCGATAATACTACGAAATGATCACTACCTGCATCTGGATTTTCGGCCAAGCTTTTGGCGTCGTCTCCAACGTCCTCATCACTTTGGTACAAGTCGATACTTCCAGCGGTGAAAAAGGAAATATGGCGAAAGGACTGCAAACTGCCCTCTTCGCATATGACTTGGTCTCCCAGCTCAAGACACACCACACTCAAAACATACCAGTCAACACGCATGATAAACCACGAGCCAGAATATCTCAATATTGGCATCTTTTGGTCAATGGAAAGCCTAGCAGCTTGAGTCTGAAATGAATCTGACGTGATGCATTCCGTGGTTAAATGACATAGGCGATCATTCGCAGAACCTGACCCTTCACTGTTGAAGAAACGGAGCTTTGTTATTGTGCGTGTGGACAACCTTATAAGACGCATCACATCTTCTGCTTGTTTTGCTCCATTTGGGTCAAAAATTGCAGAGTCAGGCCCACCTTTGCCATGATCCAGGGCCGCAAGTAAATTTGTGCGACTCCTGACATTCTTCGCGCAGTCTTTGTCCCTTCTTTTGACCATTTCATAAATACTGGAGAAGGCTGTGCTGGAATGTTTTGCGCGGAATGGATAGAATGATTTGCTTGCTTCCATATGTATGTCAACAACAATGGCATCGGCTCGGGAGAGAACTTGGTAGATCACAACATCCATACACGGTGATGATGGTCTCTCCTCCTTGCTCCCAACAACAAATTTCCCAAAAATTGCCCGTTGGGAATCAGAATGCAGAACAAAGAAGTTTCCTATCTTGTTTCGTCTTTTGGTTAACAAGGGGAGAACCTCATCGTCCTTTAGTAGCACCCAACGTTTGTGATGAATGAAGAACTCGTTCCAACCTGGTGACCACGGACTAGGCGAAACAGGCCTTGCAGCCACATAACTGCTGATGCATTTTTCAAGAACAATAATATCACTACAACAGCCTCTCAATTTTTCTTTCAGTGAAAGCAATACGGCCAGCCTTTGCTCGGCGTTGAGCTCTCCGTGAAAATCAACAGTCCTGAATCCAGCAGAAAATGATAGCGTATTGCAAGTGTTGAAATAGAGTAAGGGAAAAACCTATCAGTAAAGAGACACAAAAAAACGGAATTAATTGAGGGTACTCACAATGTAAACAGTCGAGACAAAGTAGGGGATTGGACTACGCGGATGACGCAGTAATAAGCGAGATCGTCATCTTGTGGGGGGACAATTTCTTTGAAATATAATTTGCGATCTGTTATGATCCCAGTTGACCAGCTTGAGAGGGCTAAATACATTTCATCTTCCCCCTTGTTTTGCTCCATCACATCGCTGAAAATACTTGCACTTTTCTCATAGTAGTTGGGGCCAATTGTAACAACTTCAAATCTTTCAGAGCGAAAATGGCGATATTGCTGTAACTTGGTTAAACTCAGAATCCGGCCCAGAAAAACTGATCCAGCCGCAAAGTGATCGACCTCGCCCCATCCCGGTATGCATAGATAGGATTCGAGATAATCTTCTTTTCTTGTCCACCTGAGGAGTTTACATATTTTCTCAGCAGCTGCTTTTGAGGAAGCAGAAACACGTCGTCCGTGCAGCATCATACTACTATCAGAGACATGATTTAAGACAAACATCTTCTTCACAGTTTGGATAAAGTCTGGATCATCCCCTGAGAGCTCAAGTTTGATGTGAGCCTGTCCCACCATTGGCATGTGATAGGGAGATGATACAAATGAAGCTTCATAATGTAGTACAACGCCGCAATCTGCAATGCGAAGGACAAAATGCACGCTAACTTTGTCGTTGTCTACTGTGTTGTGACCATACCGTCTGGCTCGGTATCCTTCCATAACTCTGGTCATCAGCAAAGATTTTATACGAATAGGCTGAATAGTATACTTTGTGAATACTACCCGCTCTTGAGGCTGAGCAACATCAAAACCTGCCACGCCAAGTGCTTTTGTTTTGTTGTCGTTGAGGGGTGGTGGTGCTCTAGGGTTCGACATTTCAACGGACTTCCCTAAGATTTGCTTTGCGATACTAACACTGCTTCCGGACAAAATTGAATTGCTGCGGTATAAAGTACTGTTTGACCCTATCATACTCATCGGACTCAGTGATGATAATGCACCCCCAGGAGTGAATGGGCTCAATGTAAACAAAGTGTACCACTGTAGGGCGTTGGGTTTGATTGTGCGTTTTCGAAAACTAAAATGGTAGTCCACCATTCCCCTTCCCCTTGGGGTGATAGGGGATCCCACCATCGTACCAACATAAGAATCCAAAAGTGTTGAATGGAGAAAGATACCCCCAGAGAGATGACATGTTTCACGAAGAGCTTGTGAATCATTGGATGTGCTCAGCGGGGATATGGAAAACTCTGAGTCAATGAATTCTTCTTCTAGACTAGATCGTTGAGATGATCCATGTTCTCCTGCACCAGGAGGTCGCTGCATAGGGCTTGATGACAAATCCAGCACATTGATGGGTACATCTGACCTGGCCGTTTCACTCAGCGATTCGAATACCCCACCACTATGAACGTTGCGACAGTCAGTGGCAACAAGTAATAACGGCCGTCCCTCGGGTGGAAGAGTAGCGAGTGCAGCATCACCTACGGCGAGCATGTCCTTCATATAAGACTTGACACGAGTCCAAGATCCAATTTTCTGGGTGGATGGGAATGAAAATGGACCCAAGGGTGACATTGTTGGAATATATTGCTCGTTTTCACTGTCTCTCCCTGCAACGCCATCTCCTGAAAAATCTCTTTCTCCGCATAAACGTTCGGCTATCATGCCCTCCACTTCCCTCAGTGCCCACCTCTCAATTTGAAGGGACAGTTCCAGTGCTGATGATTCATCTGTGACTCGAAAATCTCTCACAAGCAATCCCGCTGATGCAGGATCCCCTTTGGACGTGGGAGGATAAGCCGCCACGACCGTGATTGCAAGATTGGGTTTCCATCGTCCAAATGCCACACCAAGTCCAGAGACCGCCACGGGAGGAACTTCTATCGGCTGGACCAATCCTAAAAGATAAGTTTTTATGAGCGTACCAAGACGGTCTAAAGGAACACAACACGTGTCATTCATTGGGGGTGTATTGATTTTCTCCTCTCCAAACTCTACAAAATCGCACATCATGCTTTGCTCCCCAAAGGTAGAAGTGAGGCTAGGGCTTGCATCGACCACTATAGCGATGGAGGTAATCTCATATGCAAAAGATACACGTGTATTTTGATTAAGGGGCAAGGGAAGGTGACGAGGCTGATGGCATCGACGTAATGGTGTTCCTCCTCCTCCTATGGCGGCACTCCCAAGTTTGTTCTGTCGTTTCAGCGCCCCACTGCTTGTTCCTCGTGTACTTCTTCCCCATGCAACTTGTGCTCGTGTGTTAAATTCGCGATGCTTTGATCGTTGTGCCCTCTTCATTGTTCGGTCTGGTTGTACTCCCCCACCTGTAACACATTCGAGGAGAGAAACTACTCCACAAAAACAGTGACTTTTGACAGCATCTGTTGATGAGGAGGCTTTTGCATTATTTGATGATGCAGATGCCTTCTTGGTAGCATCTTTTCCCTCTTTATTTCCTTGCACCACAACTGCTGCTCCCCCCCCTCCTCCTGAGCTACCAGCATTGCTACTTTCACTGATATTTACTGATCCTCCCTCTTGTGAAGAAATGCTCAGACCTCGATCTCTCCTACGAATCATCCTTGCTTGTTGTTGCATCCTCCCCGTTGGAAGAGATGTCAGAGTCTCAATTAAATCAAAATGATAACTGATGCAGAAAAATAAATAGTATGAGATGATGTGTTATGGTGTCAGTGGAAATCAAGAAGTCGTCACCGGTGCCTAATTCGATATTGTTCACACTTCTTACCAACAGCGCTCAGCCAGACCAAACTTGGCATGATTTCCCAATAAAATTGCAACACCGCTTGCATCTCCCAGCGATGACAATGAGCTAGAGTGTTTGTTGGCGTTGTTTGCAGCAGAAGCACTGATATTGCTACTGCTGGTGATGGGCACATTGTTCTTTTCGACATCACCAGCAACGACGCTCCCGCCACTACTACTTGATGGAACCATACTTTCACAATAATTCACCCTGACTTTCGACCGTCTGCAAAGATGTTAATCCTCTCTGACAACCCAACAGGGAGACGAGGTCTATGAACGTGGTGCATGTGCTGGTGTGGTGTGGTGCATGAGAGAAGCAGCAGTGGAGCAATGCAATGCAATGTAAAAAAACGTAAAAGAAGTAAAAGAGATCTTGGAAATTGGAAAGATGTGACAAAGCAAGATGAATCGTTCTTCGTTGAAGTTAGGAGTAGGTAGTAAAATTATTTACTTCGAAATTTTCTCTATATACTTCATATTTTGAAGTTTGAATATCAACCTCCAATTGCCTAAAGTGCTCGCTGGCAACTGAGATGATGGTGCTCCTCTCACAACTCATGGCACACTACCAAGCAACAGCTGGTAGCAATGTAATATGAGTATCAGAATGTAATGCTGAGATAAATGTAACCCTAATTGGGACATATTCAATTTGCTGATGGTGCGGAGACCCTCAGAGCCAGTAAAATGTGAACGGATGGACAATTCCGTTTCTTACTCTACTACCAATAACGCTAATTAGC
>JALLAU010000036.1:0-26055 GCA_036939495.1 Thalassiosira hispida | reverse complement strand
ATAGACCATAATCTTAGGAAATACTGATTACGAGAACAATCAATTAGCTTAATACAGGGGGAGCGAGATGTAGATCTGCTCTGGCCCACCCTGTACAGAATTTGGTACGTACGTAGGGGCGAAGGCATCTGGCCTGGTCTGGCCTGCGCTCGCCAGCCTGTGCGCGACCCTATGTCGTACGATACAGCAGGCCCACAAAAAGACTTTTGGCCTCCTCAAGATTCTTCATTAATCCATTCCATTCTTCATTCTTTCCATTCTTCATCCGCCGCGATACAACTAACAACAACAATGAGTACTGAAGCCAAAGCACCCGACGATATGACTCCAAACGAACGAGAGCAGTGGCTCCGGGACCGAGGCGTCCTAATCGAAACTGCGAACGATCGTAGAAAGGCAGAGTCAATCCTATCCGGCAGTACTACGACGGCAGACGGAGGCGATGGTCGACCTCTGAGCATTGTTGAGCAAGTCCAGAGCCTGTCTCTCAATGTTATCGATGAGGAGGGAGTAAAGTTTGTCTACATTCCACACAATACGTCCAAACCAGTGTCCACAATGACACTTCCCAAACGTCTCGTAGAGGCACTTGGCCCTGGTGGTGATATCATCCCAACCTATGTCAAATCATTTTTCGCCGATGGAAAATCGATCGATGATTCACTATTCAAGGAGCAGGCTGCAAAACAAAATCTAGTTGGTGGAGACATTGAAAAATTTGCATCGGAAAATAATAAAGAAAAAGTTGACCCATCCAATCTTTCCTCTACAGCACTCACAAATGCCACGGCAGGCGGCTCCGTGGAAACATTTGCCCTAGTCCGTCCATCCTCATCCAATCACAACGAAGGAGTATACATCTATCTAGATGAGGTGGGATTACTAAAGCATTTACCAAACAATCAACGTGCATCCACATTGGCATATAAATGTGGATATAACCCCCAACCAAACTTTTACGGAGATGTGTTTGTTGGAAGGGTGACGACCACGAACTTCATGCACAATATTGACATTGAGAAGGAGGACATTATTGATACATCGAGGGAATGGTTGGTACGTGCTCCACAGGAGAATGTGGCGTGGCAACAGACTTTGAATGAGGTTACCGGTAGAAAAGGGGAAAGTCAACCCAATCATGCAGGAACGGAAGGTGTGGCAGTGCAAGTTGACAGCAATGATGACGACAAAGGATGTTCTTATTCCTGGCTGCAGAATGAGGAGGAAGTCGAAATTACCATTTCACTCTCAAAGCCAGCAGGCGGAAAGGTGAATAAAAAATTGGTCAAGGTTACATTTCCACCGCAAAAGATTGTGGTAAAGTACAATGGCAAAAATATCTTGGAACTGAACTTATATTCGAGACTGGATGTGGATGCGTGTACGTGGACGTTGGATAAGGATAATTTGGTAGTTACCGGCGAGAAGGCATCGGAGGGAGAGATTTGGCCTCGCTTGGAAATGTGATGAGGTGCATGATAAGGCACGATAGATAATATACAACATGAATTTAGATTGATATTTCGTAGAAGGTATGGCAAAATATGTTATTGCCTGTTTGCAGAAGAGTAAAGGGGACAGTAATGCATTCACTCTCCGTCCTTCATTGAACCCGCTCAACCTTCTGTCGGGGCAACCGGTACCACATCATCTCTCGTGCGCTGCTGTTGGATTGTTACACGTTACCTGTGTTGTGATGAGGAATTGGAGTCTCGTGAGAGTAGGAAGAAGCCGCCGCTCATAGATTGTAATATGCACACATGTGACTTTGGAATTCATCTTGGGAGTGTCAAGGTCGAGCTGATAGAAACAGTCACAGCACTCACTATGACGAAGGAAGAACTTGCCAAGACCAAAGCCAATAAGACAGAAACCGAGAGAGCCGAGAAATGAGTTCCTCAACGTATCAAATCAGACAAAAGAGAAAATGATGGGGTATATCATAAATAGCATTGATCCAGAGTTTGATGATTGGTATGACAACGATATCATCTGGTACAATATTCAGAGATCTTCCTCTGAACCCGAACACGCAATCATTTCTCAGGAGATATGCAGCTGAGAAAGGTGTATCCTCAATCAAATCATTTGCATTGAAATACCAAGAATACAATTCAAACAATCTTTTGCTCAAATGTAAACTGATAATCTTCAAGGTGATACCTCATGTAGTCCAAGAGCATGCGGTTGTAGCCAATCCCAATCAGATGATCATCAACCATTGTTCTCGAGACTTCCAGACTGTCAAAGAAATCACATGTTACCCTCTGACCTGATACACCATTTCCATCTCGATAAAAATGTGTGCATCTTCCGGGAGGAATCAGCAAGACATCTTCCCTTGGAATCTTTGCCATTTCCTCTATTTCTATCTTCACATATTCATCCAGCAGTCTCTTGACATAGCTGTAGACACCATCAACACGCTCCTCAGGGATGTCAAAGGGCATCTTGAGTCGCAGAAACTCTAGAGCATCCCGCAAATCCTTGAGACCCTTTTCAATCCAATCATAGCTCATGACATCAAGAACTGCATTGATGAGAGTTGGCGCACTCAGTCTTGGAATCATGTCAGAATCAGCTACTATTGTTGTGACATATTTGCGTACAGTTTCACTTAGCTCCTTTGATAACAATGCAGGGCATCCAAATCCAACCACATTTGCATCTATTGCCTTTTCCTCCTCATTGAAAATGATTGCTGCGATGGCCGCCGCACCGGCTACCAAAATAAAAGGATAGACGACATTGAGTCTGGGGTGTGGGTTTGTCACAATGAGCGCAAAAGCAAGAACTTACCTCCGAGCGAATGCCCTATGATAGTCAATTTTACCTTCTCTTTATTTGCCATGTCGAGCAACGAATGCAGAAGGTCAATATGATGATCTACAAGGAATTGTCCAGACTTCACCAGACCTGCGTGCCCGTACCCCCCTCGGAACTCAACAGCATCGATCAGGCCATCAGATAGTACATCACTGAAATCTTTAGTGCCTCGGACAACCAGAAGCACATCAAGATAATTTTGGCGAACAAGATCAGATGACAATGAATCCTTCCTCAAGGCAATGTAATGTGCTGGCTCCCCCGGTGCCCCGGTGAGTTGTGCATAGATCAATTCCCATTCACTTGACTCTTCTTGCAACCCTGCTTTTATCTCATCGACAGTGTCCAGATAGGCTAAGTTGGCCAGATGTAACGCTTTGTGGAGCTCCTTCACTTCTTCCACTGACACATCTTGGGCAAACATGTGCGCTCTACGCTTATAGCTTGGAGTGATCAGGCTTTCAATGTATTCTAGAAAGTACATGACGCTAAATGGCTCGAGCCTACGCCAATCAATGTGGCCAAAATTTCGCATAACAGTATCTTTAACTTCGCCAAGAGTTTTCATCATAATATCATGCATCTCAAGGAATCCTCTTTTAGATTTGTCACTTTGCAAAAACTGCGATAGCTCCGATGCTTTTTGGATGAAGTCGGCAGCCATCCTTCCAGCTTCTTCATTGTCCTTTTCACTATTGCTGGCCGAGAAAACGGTTTGAAAGAAAGTAGCGAAGTCGAATGCTCCATTGCTTCTGGAGCCATCTTGTTCTGATTCTGACTTTGCTTTTTGTTCATCTACAAATTGTGCAATTGAATCATCCACAACATCCTTCAGCTTTGAGATACCCTTCCATAGCTTGGTTTCGAGATTTTCTTCATCTGTTTGTGCGTCGCTCGCAAATGCAACTTTAATTTCGTCAAAGAAGGATTTTGATACTTCATCGTCTTCGGTAGCTTGGATGTCTGGATGTCTTTCCCGTAATAATTGTTCTAGAAATTTCTGACCCTCCGCAGACCGATCGTCAATCCATTTGAACACATCAAATGTCGCAGGTACATCGTCTTGGCCATCCACGCACACGCCATCCTTCCTTTCACATGACGTGTCCTCAGACCCCACAACCCAAAAGATCCCACTGTGCAATAGCAAATGGATCAGAAACACAGCGCGGAAGGCGGTCATGATCATCGCGGATTCCATAGCATAGGAAGCATGTTCCGTTTTTTTTGGGGAGGAGGGGGGTGGGTGAGTTTAGAATGGCGGGATTATACGCGCCAAAACTATTAGTGGTTCCGCCGTTCTTCCCTCTTCTCTCCTCCTCCTCTAAAACTCTGCGATTTCGGGCAACCTCAACGTCAACGGCTTCTATTTATTCACCTTGCATTCATCCTCCATCGTCGTCAGTGACAGTGGTGGCGATAAGATATTGTAGAGCCCCATGCGTCTACGGGTATTTCTTCTTCTCGCGCCGTTTGCAGTCGGCAGCAGATTGAACGGCGAGATGATTGGTAGAGCAGTAGCTCGGATGAAGACGGCGCATTCGTGCTTTTGTCCATCAACGCAAATAATGCACCGTGGGAGCATGCCATGTCATCTAGGCGACCGAAGAGGACTCGCTGCTGCCGCAAACACTGATGGCGAGGCTGAAACATCATCACCTACATTTTATCAGAGACTGAATTCCCCTAAGCATATATTAGCCCCAATGGTTGCACAGTCGGATCTTCCATTTCGTCTAATGTGTGAACAACTCTACAATGTTGACTTATCATACACCCAAATGATCCACGCAACCAACTTTGTGGATACCAACAACTATGATGGAGAGACTTTTCGTGCGAATCATTTAGATGTATATCCCCAATCTACTGTCAGAGATATTATTTTAGGCAAAGAGGACTGGAGTGTGATGTCAATTATGACACCATCACAAGTATATGCGCTAAAGGGCTTGAGTGAAGATGATATTGAGCAATCGAGGAAGAGAATCTTGGCTGCCATTGCAGAAAGAAACGGAAGTGAAGATTTATCCGAAATAATAAAACCAACTGTCGTTCAAATTGCCGCCAGTGATCCAAATGTTGCGTTCGAGGCAGCAATGATGATTTTGGAAAGGAGTGGAAGCTTGGAAAGAAGTGGTGCCCCCTCTCCAGTTACGGCTATTGATCTAAATCTTGGTGAGTTTATTCTTGATATGTATGTTATTCATACGCAACGTCAATCCATAACTCATCCATCGCCGTCTTCAATTACAGGGTGCCCACAAAGTATTGCTCGCAAAGGCCGTTATGGATCTTTCCTACACGACGAATCTCCAGATTTGACCTACCAAGTGCTTGCAAAGCTTAGGTCTAAACTTCCGCGGGAAATAGGTGTCACTGCCAAAATACGTCTGCCACCTACTCAAGCTCATGCCGATGCTGGGAAACTGGGCAACATGTCTAAACTGAGCAATGGGCCTCAAACTATAGATGAGCGAATGCGATGCTTAATCGATTGTGGTGTGGACTTGATCACAGTTCACGGAAGAACAAGATTTGAAAACAAGGTTACAGTTGAAGCTGCTAACTGGGATGCCGTTAAGCAATCTGTAGATGCAGCTCGGGCTTACAGCGGAGATAAACACTATCCAATATTTGCAAATGGAGGTATTGAATTTTGGGACGATATAGAAAAGTGCATAGATACAACAAATGCTAGCGGTATTATGTCGTCAGAACGGTTGTTGGAATTCCCTGGCTTGTTCTGTTCTGGAGAGGAAGAAACTGGTACTTTTACTACAGGAAAAGGTTTGCTGGAGCGGCAGCTTGGATATGCCGACATGTATTTGGATTATGCTACTGTGTTTCCGCCGCTTCCGGGGTCACTTGGTACCAAAGGTGGAAGCTTCAATGTGATTCGTTCTCATTTGTTTAAGTTCCTTCATAGATATTCGGAAGAACACCCAGATCTGCGTTCCTGGTTGGGCAACCAAGAGCTCAACACAATCAAAGAAGCCAGAGATCTCGTGTCAGATCTTAGGGAGAGATATAGTAATGTCGACGAAGAGCAGTTGAGATTGAAGAGTAGCTGGAGCAATGATAGTAGCTGGTATCGAAGACATCGAGGAGAAAACAACCAATCACAAAAGGAACCAATGCCATTATCAATAGAAGAGAGGAAACAGCTTGCAAAATTGAGGATAGAAAAGATGAAGGAAGAGAGGATGAAAAGATCCATCAATAATGTCTGATACCAGTATAGCAAACGATAGTATTATTTGTTAAGTCTTGAAGGTAATCTTGAGTTTTGTTAAGATTGGAATCCTATGCAACTCATGTTATGACCGCTTCACTGATAGATGGGTGACCTTCAACAATTGAGTATTGCTGTTGCTCCCAACCTTCCATTCTGCCGACGCTGTTACGAGCTCCATACACAAAATACAGCAGCGCCAGAATTATTGTATATACGAAAAGTAGACCGATGCCAAGGAAACTCAACTGCGAGATCAGAAAGTAGTTTGCAAACATGCCAAGGCAGGGAATGTACGGCACCAAGGGAGTTGAGAAATACTTTTTGTCTCCATAAAATTGGGTTGTTTTGCTGTTTGTATTGCCAAAGGATTTCATTGGTGGGCACTGTCGAGATATGTTTGTTGCAATAATTACTGAGACAGATCCCAGAAAAAAGGCAACAATCCAACCAATTGGCGATTGCAGTCCGTGTGACACAACTAGACACGTCAAGAATGAGAATAAGTTGAACCAAGCGAGCAGCTTTGGAAGTAGTTTTGGGCTTGATTCAGGTGATTCTCTTCGCATGATGACCAGTGAGCAGTTCGTGACTGTGAATGCTATCAATATGCCAGCCGAGACAAAGTCGTCGAGATATGAAAATGGTACAAATGTAGCGAAGATTGTCATGATAACACCTGCAAATAACGCTCCCTTTCTGGGGTTACCAGTTGAATCAATTTCGCCAAACATTTTAGGCAGCAGACCATCATTTGCTAATGCATATTGCAATCTCGGCTGAATAACAACTGATATCAGGACTACCACTGGAAGCGTAAATACTTCCCCAAAAGCAGTTAGCTGAGATGCCCATTCAACTCCGTTTGCTTTGAATGCAAGAGGGAACCCACTCTCGGGTGAGATGTCCTGATAAGGCTGCATTGCCACCAAAGCTATTGCCGCAGCAACGTACATCGTAGTCACCATGCAAAGCGTGATCATGATACTCAATGGCAAATTCCTTTCGGGGTTGATAGCCTCTCCAGCAACACAACACACTGCATCAAATCCCAAGTAGCCGAAAAAGGATGATACGGACCCGCGTAGAACACCAGACGCTCCAAACTCTGGCGGAACAAAGGGCGTAAAATTTGAGCTATCGAATAGGATGAAACCACCAACGGTCATGAACAAAACTAGTCCAACTTTGATCCATGTGAAAAAGTCTGTTGCCATCTTTTGTATGGTGAACATGGAAGCAACTCAATCAGATTCAAATATGTTCATTAGAATGGAAAATACAGACAGGAGACTTTTACCTTTGATTCTTTGACACCAGCCATCACAAGAACTGTCGTTGCAATCGATACTAAACATGCCGCAGGATTGATATCGTACCCAGGCTCTAGAAGCTGGAGTGCTCTATCACTTACGTTCAATTGTACTCGCAGCCACTCAACGACCTTGTCACCCCAAGATCTATCAGCGGTCCAAAAATGAATGAATGACCAGCGATTGTTAGAGATTGTTAGAGAAATGACAACTAAGACGAGAATCTGTATAAGATCCAGATTCCAAAGCCACTATTGGTATCTTTTTGTTCCCAAAACATGTGGTTGTCATGCACAATCAATTAACTCACCTAGCTACAGCACTTCCAGATAACAGAAACTCTAAAGTCAACATACCAGCAGTAATAAATGCAGGTAGCTCACCCAAAGCAACAAACGCGTACGCATAACTGCTACCTGCACTGGGTATTCTTCCACTCAATTCTGCATAGCAACATCCACTCAATAATGCTGTAATTCCAGATATCATCCAGCTAAGAAAAGTTGCAGGGCCTGCGTAGGAGTGAGCAATGAGACCATTGAGGACGAATATTCCTGAGCCAATTGTACCACCAACTCCTATTGAGACTAAATCGAAGAGGGTTAAATGACGAGGTGGAAGGGAGTGGTGATGGTGATGCTGTTGTGATTGAGAAGGATGTTCTGCCAATGGACTGTCGTGATCATGATCTTGGTCTCGATACTCAAATGAAAAGTTCTCTTCATGTTCACCATTATTATGATTTCGTTCAGGCAACTCTATGCCAGCATCGTCATTACCTGATGAGGTTGCATCGGCACCGCTATTTTGCTGACAATCCTCTTCCAGGATGACCCATAATGGCTTGCGGAGGAAAGGATTGAGTCTCCGCCTTTGTCGTGGCGCTTCGTTCTTTTGCTGCTCCATCGTTGATAGTGAAGAGATGTGGAGATCGATGAAATTGGAAGAAGATATATTGTACGAGATACGATACCTAGCAGTGAAAGTGATATGGTATGTAGGTAGGTGGATGATCCAGGGGAATATCTTGGCGATCATCTACGTAATTTCTTTCGTTGAACATACCATCGCTAACCACATCAAAGATCTTCCTTTTTTATGATCGTATTGTGATACCTAGCTAGGCTAGGAGGTATCGTATCGTAGATACCCATCAAAGATGATGATGTCGATGTCATCTCATAATCTCATAATCTCATAATCATAATCATAATAGATCATAATACGATCAGAATAGTCTGGTGCAATACCACAGTTGAGCTACAATGCAAACCTATGCCGGCTTTCTATCGTGGTATGTTCTTTCTACCAGCCAGATCTGTTGGGCATGGCTGACACCCCGGGCATTTCCGCCACCCTCTTTGCTGCAACGGCAGCGCGTCAATGATCGTCATCTTTCATTGAAAAGAACAGGCAGGGGTGCACATATTATAATCTCTCCCCTATTTGGTGGTAGTGCCGATGATGTAGGTCCTACCCCACCAATTCCTTTTCGCGACGAATCATCCTTTGTTCTAGCCGGAGAGCTTCCCATCACCTCCATCACAAATGATGATGCATCATCATCGTCACCACCACAACCAATACGCCAGTCTACCAACTCTCCAAATCCTCTCCTTTCACCACCGCGTCAAATTCCAAACCCCTATGGATGGATGCGTGATGACTCACGTACCAATAAAACCGTATTGGATCATCTACATGCAGAGAATGAGTATGGTCAACAGATCACTGGACATTTGGCGGATGTGAGGGAAGAGTTATATCAAGAAGTGAGTGTATCTTTTGTAACAAGCCATTTGAGCATATGCTTTATACAAAATTCATTCACCTCTAATTTAGTATTGATTGGCAATCAATTTGTGGTGGTGGCAGATCTTATCCAGTATCCAGGAGACAGACTACACCACACCTGCCTTGAAAACGACACCCACAGGAGAAGGGTATTGGTATTATGCACGATTTGAAGAAGGAGAGAGTTACCCTAGATATTGCCGTGCCCCACAATCTTCCAATGAACTGTTCCCCCCACCAGTCAATGAAGAATGGGATCAAAAAGTCACCAATTCCAACAATGAGACTTCCTTCCCGCCATTATTGCCAGGCGAAGAAGTGTACCTTGACGTTCCAGCCATGGCTCGTAATAAAACATACTTTGCTGTGGGAGCAAATGCTATATCACCCAATCAAGAGTATGTAGCCTATTCATTGGATGAGAAGGGAGGAGAGACGTGTCAGCTGTATGTAAAGCACTTTGAGTCAGGAAAGGTATGGGCGTTGCCCGATCGTAGCAATATCGACCAGAATACTACCGATGGAGAATACGACGGAAGCATTGTATGGAATGATGAAAGCAATGCCCTGTTTTATGTGACGTTGGATGACACTCATCGTCCTCATCAGCTGCATCGACGCCAAATATTTGATGCAAGTGGACAATGGATTGGCCAAAAGGAGGAAGATGAATTGCTGTTGGAAGAACAGGATGAACTATTCAATGTGCGTATTTCAAAAACTTTTGATGGCAAGTATCTCATGGCAGGTTCTAGTTCCAAAGAGTCAAGTGAGGTGCACTACCTCGATTTGCGTCCGGATGATGAGGTGACAGGAACTCAAAAAGAGCCTAATACTGCAAAAGAGCCTAATACTGCAAACAAACTTACCTGTATTGCCAAGAGGCAAACCAAAGTACTGTACCGTGTTACACATTGCCAAGGATATTGGCTTGTGCGAACGAATATTGGTAACCTGCCAAATCTAAGCTTAAAGGCTTGTCGTGTCGGCGAAGAAGGGATGGAGACGTGGAAAGATGTTGTCAGTAGTGATACTGATGTTTCCATTCCCGTGTTTGATGGAGGGCATGAGCGTTCATTAGATGTGAGTGTTCATTATGTTGCTTTAAGTACTGTGATGAATATGTTATTTCCTGCATAGTCATTCCTGATATAATTGATTATCAATACAGGGAGTCACGATATTCAACCCTGCAACAGAAAACAATTCATCTCCTTCTCCACTTGCATATGCTGTTGTTACCGGAAGAGAAGATGGAATGCCACGGGTGTGGCTTATAGAGTTCAACGAAGACGAAGCAATCAACGCGAACGATGCCAGCCCATTGGCAGTATCTCGAATGAATCGTTTAGATTTTGATGAAACGGCGTATGATGTTGGAATTGGTGGCAACCGTGATCCAAGCCTTCCCTATGTGGTCATATCATATGATTCCTTGGTGACGCCTCCTTCGCATATTGCTGTTCCGTTATCAAGCCCTGTTAATTTGGACAAACGCAGAGTGCTGAAAGAGAAAGAAGTTCCGGGCTACGAAAAGGAATTGTATGCATGTGAGAGAACTACAGTAAGGAGCAGAGACGGGAAGACAGATATTCCAGTATCATTAATCTATCATCGTGATGTTTTGGAAGAGATGAAAAGGGGCTCCATTCCTACTCATCTATATGGATATGGCTCATATGGAGCTTCAATTGAAGCATCTTTTCGTGCAACACGCCTTCCTTTACTGAAACGAAAGGTAGTATACGCTCTCGCTCATGTCCGAGGAGGTGGAGAGATGGGCCGTCCCTGGTACGACGAAGCAAAATACCTCACGAAGAAGAACACATTCAATGGTGAGAATTTGTTTTGTTTACTTGGTGATGGAGGTTTTCTTTCTTCCAGGAGTTTTTCCTAACGCAAGTTATGCATATCATTGATTCCTGAAAACATTGATGGCAGATTTTGTTGATATCGCTCGTTGGCTGATAGGCGATGGAGCTGGCGAAGATATAGATGCTCTGACTACTGCCAAGCCATCCATTGGAAAAGGAATCACGGACCCGAGCAAGCTGTCGTGCGAAGGCCGTAGTGCGGGAGGACTCCTCGTTGGCGCAAGCATTAACCAACAACCTGAGCTATGGCGTGCTGCCATTCTAGGAGTGCCGTTTGTTGATGTTGCGTGTGAGTATATGCCATTTTTTTCATGTTGCAATATGAATTGAACACTCGAGAAAGCTCTGACATTCGTTGACTTACTCAGGCACGATGGTTGATGCTACAATTCCGCTGACCGTCGCCGAGTGGGAAGAATGGGGTAATCCTAACGAGGGTAAGTGTTCGTTTTAGAGTGTATGGTGAATTGTTTCAAGCATATATTGCTAATCCTAGGCAAATATGCTGATGATAATTTCAAGAGAGGTATTTTGATTATATCAAATCATATTGCCCAATGAACAATGTCAAAGATGGCGCTGTTTATCCAGCATGTTTGGTGACAGGGGGTTTGCACGACCCGCGTGTGGCTGTAAGTGTTTTCCTTCGTATTCAAGTTTGTGAAATATCTGATTTCTGTCGTCTACTTCATACGTCATCCTCATGGTAAAATCATCCACCTGGCTTGAACAGTATTGGGAGCCGGCAAAGTATGCAGCGGAGTTGAGACACAGAGCATCCAAAGAGTCTGGGCCTGTAGTGGTGAAGATGGATATGGATTCTGGTGTGTAGCTGCTTGGACATGTGCGTGAATATCTCATTCCAATACAGACTGTTGACTGACGCTTTGCATCTCCCTTTGTTTCTACCCTCAGGCCATTTTTCAGCTTCTGACCGCTATAAATATTATCGGGATTTATCTTTTGATTATGCGTTTTTGCTGGATACATTGAACATACTATGAAGCCCTTTTTGGCAATAACTGTAGAGAAACTATATTATCGCTTTCGCTACGAGTTCACTTCAGATCCACTAGGTATCTCTGAGAGTCATGCTTAACGATCCTATAGTATAAATACTATTAGTTTAGAAGAACTGTTGAACCCAATTACTTACAGCGGCATAAGCCTTGCATTCTAACACTTGGCAGACACCTACTGGTGATCTTCCACTCAACACCGCCCAAGAAAATAATGTTTACGGTGTACCTATTTTGATTTCGGCAAATGTGGATCGGCGATCACCATTACCATTACCTCTCCTAGCCCGATCCAGAGAGGAGACCAAGGGAAATGGACCTGAAAAATATTGTTGACACAAAATCATAACCTGAGACAATAATTTTTCAATGCAGTCAACAACTTTCTATTTATCTCTAGAAAGAAGAAGTCTACTTACCTTGGTTTGATGATGTCTGCTCTTCTGTTGGAAAGCTAAAGGAGTGAAAAGATCTAATTCGGCTGGAGGAGCTACCTCAACTGCATCCACACGAGCCACCACTGCCGCCTCCGAAGAAGTTTCTACCATCGCAACAGCCATGGGAATATCTTCTTTCAGCATTTCCAGCGTTTGAGTATTACTTGACACCGCTGCCTCACAAGGTTTTAATAATTTGGACACAGTCATTCCCTTGAATTCTGTGTAGCGACCACGCAATTGTTGGCCCTCCATCTTCCTTCGAACGTGTCGTGTTCAAAGTTAAATTGTCCCTCCGTCAGTACCGTCAACCCTTTGTAGATGTCACTTCTACCCACCAAGCAGCCCCAGAGTACGCTACGAATCCTTCTGTAATGTGTGCCTCTCCATAGGCATCTTTACTTATCCCATCGATTTCATAGCCATCTACAGCATTATTGCGCAGTGTAATCGTTGCATGTCCTGAATGTTCGTTCCCACGGTCTTCGTATTTCATATCAAAATTTCCCTCGTAGGTTGCAAAGTTTGGATTCGCAGTGGTGCCATACTTCGAGTTGATGTTATAAATTTTATGTTTTCGCCGAGCCTTGGAAACAGCCTCGTCAAATTGCTTTTGACTCACATATGCGCAACACCAGGCACACGAGAGAACAGAAATCATTATAAAGAAGACTGATACAAATCACTGCCGCCACCATCATGGCATATAAAAACTGTTGTCAAGACCAAGATGGTACGTATTGAATGTGCATGCGATGATCCTGATCTTGAGGTTGCATACAACATACGCGCACGACTCAACCTCAACGTCAATGAGCAAATGTGATCCTCCTTCATGGAGAAGAAGGGCTATAGACGCAGCCATCAGCGTCTGCGCGGCGCACATCACAGCTAGCGCATTAAATTACGACGGTGCCAGCGGCATAGAGCGGCATGCAGAAGAGGTTGGGGGGGGGGCTCATCTCGATCCCATGATGTTGTCGGTACGAATTGTCGTATATTTTCACGGGGTTGATCTGGGGTTGATGGGACTTTTGGGTTTGGAGTTGATTAGCCCTCTCAAACAAAAGATACGCCCGGAAGACTGCCCGTCATTGGAGGTGATAGTGATTTTCACAGAAACACGAGAGAATTTTCGCCCAGCTAGATAGCCCGGGGGCATTTCGTATTAGGCCTCGGTAATTATCTGAAATTTAAGTAGAACCACAGAATAGATATTGCGAGGCCCACAGTTTCCGGAAAAACCACCACAACCCACAACGCCTGCCCAACGAACAAAACATTTCAGCCTCCTCCCTCCTCCTTCGCCTGGACCATCGGCCCTACAACAACACCAACCATGACCGTCCGCTTCCTCCTACAGGCAGCACTGCTGCTAACAGCCCTCATATCTTCACCCCACGTCGAGGCCGCCCTAGGCCGCGGCAAAAAGGGACCCAACCGCAAAGAACGCAAAATCGAAGCCCGCGAGAAGGCCGTCAAATTCGCCAACATGAAAGCCGCCGGCCAAGATCAGGTCAGTATGACCAAGGAGGCCGCCGAACTCCGCTCTTACGAACTACGCAAGAAGAAACGCAAGGGTTTGCTCAAACGTCGCGAGGCATCGCTCGCCCAGGTTCTTTTTCCGGGTGCTTCCCCCGAGGAATATTCTGACCACGAACCCGTCCCCGCCTTTGTGGAACTTGTTGAATCCAAGAAGACACAATTGCCTTTTGAATTCTACGACCTCCCAACCTGCCCGGAGCCCGCCGAAAAGATCCAAAAACGATTCCGTCATCGCCGTAATTTGGGAAGTCGCCTGATGGGGCACAAGCTTCAAATGGCACCGTACAATTTCCCCACCAAGGTTTCCAAGACGTGTACCCCCCTTTGCGTCGTTGAGGTTGGCGGGAAGAAACTCCGTTGGTTGCGCAAGCTTGTGGATAGGCAGTACCGCGTCCACCTTACCATTGATCAGCTCCCCGTTTTGATGAGGAGCAAGGAATTGAATTATGCCGTGCGCGGATACCCCGTGGGGTTCAAGGCCCCTCCTTCCTACACTGGCCTCAAGGAGGATGAATTTTATTTGTATAACCATCTCAAGTTTACCATTACGTACAATGAGGATCCCTCTGAATTTGAGGGCATCCGTGTTACTGGATTTGACGTCCATCCCGTTTCCATTACACACAAGTTTGGAGATGAGAAGGTGGATTTGGAAACGAACCTCGAGGCCGCCAATAAGAAGGATGGATGGTCCACGTGTACCGAGGGGGAATCCCCGGTGAATGAACCCGAAACTTACTTGGCCCTCCGCAGTGGATCTACCGGCGAATCCATGAAGATTCTTTACTCGTATGAAGTCAACTGGCAAGAATCCGATATTCCCTGGGCGGATCGTTGGGATGTCTACCTCGTGGGATCGCCCGATGACGAAATTCATTACTTTGCCATCGTCAACTCCCTAATGATTGTAGTCTTTTTAACGGGTGCGGTTGCCACCATTATGATCCGTACGCTCAAGAAGGATATTGCAGGATATAACGAGATGCAAACTTTGGAAGAGGCACAAGAAGAGACGGGATGGAAGTTGGTGCATGGTGATGTGTTCCGTCCTCCCCAATCCCATCCTCTGCTGTTGAGTGTTTTGGTGGGTACGGGGGCGCAAATTGGAAGCGCCTTCTTTATTACCCTCTTGGCAAGTATGATGAGGATGCTGAACCCCATTAAGAAGGGACAGGCTTTAACCGCCGTCATCGTCCTTTACGTCTTATGTGGAGGTGTGGGGGGATACGTCTCCGCACGTCTATACAAGTTTTGCGATGCCAAGTCATGGAAGCGATGCACCATCGCAACTGCCATTGCCTTCCCTGGTCTAATCGTAAGCATGTTCATGGTCCTCAATATCTTCTTGACCATTGTGGGCGCAGCAACGGCTGTGTCCTTCCTTACCATCTTCCTAGTCTTCTTCATGTGGGCATGCGTTTCCACCCCATTGGTATTTGTGGGTAGTTACTTTGGTTACCGGGCCGAGAAGGTGGAGGTACCCACCAAGACAAATCAGATTGCACGTTTCATCCCCGAGGTGCCATACTACGCCGCGCCTCCTGCGTCCGTCTTAATTGCCGGACTTTTGCCCTTTGGATCTGTGTGCATCGAGCTCTTCTTCATCATGAGCGCCCTGTGGTTGCATCAGTTGTACTACATTATGGGATTCCTCATGGCCGTCCTTATGATCCTTTTGGCCACGTGTGCACAAGTTTCCATGGTCATGTGTTACCTTCAGCTTTGCGTTGAGGATCATCGTTGGTGGTGGAAGAGTTTTATGAACTGCGCCTCGGCTGGATTTTACCTCTTTTTGTACTCGCTTTGGTTCTTGACTTCCAAGTTGGATTTGGTGGGTGTGCTTCCCGTAGTGGTTTACCTTACCTACATGTCGATGATTTCGATTGCGTTTGGATTGATGTGTGGTACTGTTGGGTACTTATCTTGCTTTTGGTTTACCCGAAAGATCTATGGATCAGTCAAGGTTGATTAAATTATTGTCTGACTGAGGAAAAAGAGAGAGGTGTTGATTATTGGGGGTATTATGGTGCGCTTGATGGTATTAGAGTATGGATGATGGACATTTTGGGTTGATGTCAAGAGATTGCAATATTGCGCACCTTTATTTTTAACACCAAAAAATGGGCTGTTTGCATAGGAATGTGTTTTTTAGATAATGGGGGAGACGCAGTTTCCATAATAGTAATTGTTATTACATTTCATGATAATCAGGCCGAGGCAGGGCTTAGTGCTCCTCGGGACTCATGCCTGGTCCTATTGGCCCCGATTTACTGGGTCTCCACCTCCAGTAGGTAACCAGTGGAGTACGTAAGTAGTTTGCAGTGCTGAGACTTGAGACTCCCTAGCACCGAACACTTACGAAGAAACACGCCTTAGCCTGAGAGAGACTGATATAATGCCTCCTTCTTCCATGCTCAATTTATCTTCTTTTTTGTTCGATCACTCAAGAACAATGCCTTGCCATCGTATTTGAATGCAAAAGATTTGATAGAGGATACATCTTTCTCAGCTGCATATCGTAGCCGTAGCCGTAGCCGTGGCATGTTTGGATGTTTGGCTGTGTTGTGTGACTGTTTGGATGTTTGGCTGTTTGGCTGTTGACCATTGAGTGTTTGGATATTTCGGTGTTTGACTGTTTGGCTGTTTGGCTGTTTGGCCAGTTGTCTACCAAATGCTCAGTTGCATTGCCCTTGTTGAAAGTATAGAAAGCAATAAGAACACCTCTGCAGTTGTGGTCATGCCTTAGACCAACCACTCAGTTGCATTGCCCTTTGAAGGCATATAATGCATTAGAAAATCCTCTGAAGTTGTATAGTCATATGGTTACTGCGCGACAGATATTCAAGTTGCGCACCAGTATGATTTTTGGGGCTATTTGGCCATAGGGGGTGTTGTGGAGCTATTCTGGTGTGATTCTAGTAGAGTAGTCATGCCGTGGACAAACCACTCAGTTGCATTGCCCACACACACTCTTCGTGATCTTGTTCATTGATCTTAAAAAGGTGTACGATGCAATTGATAGAGAGCGTTGCCGGAAGATTCTAGTGGGGTATGACGTCAGTCCCAACATGATTAGGCTGATCATGTTCTTCTTGTTGCGACACTAGTTTGCAGAGCATCTCGGGGCGGTATGGCACACCATTCAAATCCGACCGCGGTGTCACCCAAGGTAGACCTTTGTCACCTAAGCTCTTCGACATCCAACATCATGGTGTATACAATCGTGAGGGAGTGGCTGTGGCAGGTCCTCGGCGATGAGGCGGCTCCTTCGGGAGTAGGCACAGCCATCCAATATGTTGTGGCATACTCCGGTGATGCATGGGGGGTAACACAGACAAGTTCAGGGCTTGGCAGAGGATTCCGGGTACTGGCTGAGGGGAAATTTGACTTTACAACTGATATATTCGTTGGAAGTTGGACAGCCAATAATGGGTTACATGGCGACTACACGGAATTTGAGGGAAAGAATGCATCAACAGTTTTTCGAGCCAATGTAGCAGTTGCCATAGTGGACGAAACCCCCGTGGTTGCATTCGCAGCTGGAGGAACATGTTCCGATTGTTTATGCAACAGTCGAAACTCCTTTGGTTGCAGTTACGGAGATCATGATGTCCACATGCTACAACCAGTTCCATGGGGAGCGTTGCCAGAGACAGAGTTGGATGTTCCAACTCCCTAGTGCTTCCAGAAGCAGAAGCAGAAGCAGAAGAGCATATGTCGGCGTTGAATGCTCAATTTTGGATAGGAGTATAAGGCTGCTGTATGATTCGTTGGTGTTGCGAAGACGAAAACCAATTTGTAATATGATCCCATAAGGTATTGTACCTCTCTCTAGGGATGTGTTGCATAGAAGCACTGGCAAAAGAGCCAACCTGCCAATGTGATATCACACTGTTCGTTATATGCAGCAAATGATGAACCAGGTGTGGATACAGAAGGGAGCATAAGGTTTCGGCGAAGGAGGAAGAAGAATTGAGCGCAGCATAATTCGTCTCAAGACTTAATTCTCCATTCCTGGAAGGAGGGCAACCACCCTAGGTATGGCTCTGGCTATTGCTCTGTTCATAGCGGAAATAGAAAGACTCTGTCTACCATGTACTACCGGCAATTTACTAAGATCATATTCATATTCATATTGATCATGACACCATGGAGTTTGGCGAATGGGAGGTCAACGACTCGATTTGGGAGAAGGAAACGGAAAAAAAGGCGATACCCAAGACGCACTTTCGATGCGGCGTGAGCGCATGGAGATGGCGGCGGTACTCTTGACCCAAGAAGGACAGGATGGAGACGGTGATTCTTTGATGCCTCGAACCTTCCTGTTAAATGGAGTTGGGGCCATCAGTACACTGGCGGTTTCATGGGGTTGAACGCGATGCAGGAGAGGTTTGTAGAACCTACGGGAGAGAAGTGAACAAAGAGTATCAATGCGCTATCTAAGGTCGTGCCGGCTTCACCCAATCTTTACAGTTGGAGTGGCAATACCTCTCCCGCTGCGTATCAGTATGTAGCATCCATTTGGAGCCTGTGGAGGTGGCCACCCGGCAGGACTTTATCCCTTCATTGTTGAGGTCGAGTACAACCAGGTGGACGAGGATTTTTGGTAACTGCTCACCAATGGTGTGGATCAGTGCGGCCTGAGTATTCGGAACTCATCGGTGTGTGCGGCGCCAAAGCTCTTCCGGGCAAGTGAGGTTTTGGCCAAGTCGTTGAAGGAGAGTGGAGCTCTGGACTCTGTGTCACACAAGCAGTGCGTGAGGCAAGCTGGTGCCAAGACAAGGAAGGATCGAGTTGAGTCGGAGGTTGAGTTTGTTGAGAGCTTGACCAAGAGATCAACAAAGACATGACAGAGAAGAAGCGGTTGGAGAGGATTGGAAAAACGGGGGCTTGACTCATTATAATGCCCAATCTCCTCATCAAAACGCTTCTTTCGATGGAGGAATGGCGGAATAATACCCGGCTGCGAAACATATTGAAGCCGATTGGTTTATGTGAAAGATGTGATGGTTACAATGCTCCATTTACCATTGATCACACAATCAATTGCAAGAAGGGGGGTGTAGTGTGCCAGCGGCACGATGATGCTAGAGATGAAGCTGGAGAGTTCGCCACCACGGCCTCGAGTAAATCACGCGTCTCGTACAAACCAAAAATATTTTACGGTACGGACGTGTGTGCTACTCAACAAAATGGCGAGCAGCAAACCATCAGCAATGTGACACGCAACAACGCGAGAGGCGACGTTGCAATCCACGGCCTTTAGAAGAAGGGGGCCGTCACACTGCAAGTTGTATTCCAATTCTTTGACTGCAAAGGTGTTGGAGAAGTCCGCTAGGAAGAAGAAGAGGAAGTATCTTGATGCTTGGCTCGAGAGGAGACGTTCGTTTGCTCCGCTGGTGTACTCGGTGGTTGAGATATCGTGTAAGGAAGGAATCGGTAGCTTTCAAGAAATGCGTGGCTTTGCTTCTAGCTTCCAAGCTGGATCGTCGCTACAGCAAGATGGTTGGTTTTGTCCATTCTTGGATGTCATTGTGGTCGATTCCACTATCTTGCTTCGCGACGCAAGAGCTGGTCGTTCGCTTCGGCCTGTGATTGAGGATGACGCAGTCTTTGAGGCCACGGGAGGGACGCGGGAGTGATTTGGATCACGCGGCTGTGAGCTGCGAGATGGACCGCCAGTTGGCAGGATACACGGATAGCCAGTTGAGCATTGAGTCATCCATCGCCTAGATACAGATTGCCCATCAGTTTGATTCTTCCAAACTCGAACGAGGAAATGCCAAGCATATTTTGATGAGTAGTTCAATTATACGCACATGGCATCATCAAGCTTTATGTTATATGTCTAGGATAAATGTTATTTTAAGTGCCTTTTTACATACACTAACCACACAAACACACACACTAAGCACACACACACACATAAAGGGGTCCGGTATAGTTTAACTAGGGTAAACTGACCTTAGGTACTGTACCGATACGGATGCGTTCAAGTCATGACCCTAAAATCAAGGAGCTTATATCTCAACTTTGGCCCAACCGATTTGCGTAATTTTTGGTGCCATAGAGTGGTTCAGTGTTCAAAGTTAAAGGACTCCATGGTAATATTATGTGTCTTTGTCTTCTCGCTTATTATCAATTTCAGGTCAAGTACAAGGATAAAAGAACACCCAAATCACCCCAAAAAAATCTAACATTCATTGATGGGGGCCCGGCAAGAACGGTGCGTAACCGTTCTAAAAAGTTATGGGAATAGATGGATTCATGTTCCATTTGTCAGTAATTTGGCTCTGTTTTCAATCGACCCACTGGTACAAGTGTGCTATGGTTTCTTGAAGTTATTCCAATCGTCTAAGTCCAAGCCTCCTTTGATGCGCCTCCTCGTTGATTGGGGTGTGGATGCAACGCCTACGGGAAGATCTGGTATTATCAGCGAGTTGGGCACGGGCAGGCGTCTTCCTCAATTATCTGCTTGGACATCTCGCGTTGCATCCCTGTGGAAGTTGACTCGACCGGCGGAGATCAGGATTAGTTTAGTCAATAAAATAGGCCAAAGTCGAGAATAAGCTCCTTGGATAAGAGGTCATTGATTTTGGACACTTCAATTCTAATTTGGTTAGATTTGAAAATTAAATTAGGTAGCAACTTAGCTAGACGGTTTAATCTCGATTAATATTGACCTCAAATGGACATATCTCGACGATGCCATAACTCCATCAATATCCCATTTTTTGGATGCTACGAATACTGACCGTCATTATTTGACTAGGGGAGTTAATTTTGGTTATCTTATTTTAGGGTGGTTTATTATTTGAAAAAAAGGTCATCGATTCAAGTCAGACGTACAGTAGGTACGTCACCTAACTACTGACTGGCTACAGAGATGGGCCAGTTATGAAAATTCCTTTGCGGGGACTTTCCACCATTGCCTCTTATGCTCCACCCCCACAGCCCGTTATCAAGAATATAAATCTAGTGGGCTTAGCCTTTTTATATGCATCTGATTTCATCAGATGCACCATCACACCACTAGGTTTGGTCCGTACCAAATGCACCGCCGCGCGCGCCTGCCTGTTCTGGTTCTGGCTTGCACCTAAAACGGTGCATTTGCACATACAGGGGACTGGTTTCGAGTGTAAAGTGATCTCATACCGGTGAGAAGCTGCGAGAAGCTAAAGTGCTTCCCAATCTAGGGAGGCACTTATCAGGATAATCAGATAATAGGTTTACTCTTATAGATCACTAATATGCCCTGCTGCTGCTGGGGTGGCTGTCTGGACACTTTTTGCCCTTCTCTACACGTTGTATTTATTCCTGTGTACAGATCTGCTTGGAATTCATTTATCTCTAGGGTCAGATTAGAGGTAGAGCAGCTGAAATTGTGATCTCGGGTCGCGAGTTCGATTCCCGGCCGAGGAACACGTGGCTGTGGGTTACTCAAATCCTTGGGTAAGCTAGATTTTGTTCTAAACTTATGGCAGGGGCAAGCAGGGGGTTCAAATCCAGACACTGCCATTATCTGCGGGTCAACAGGTTGACTTCTAGTACCTAATATGATGTGGTGACTGATATGATGTGACAGAGCCGCGGCTGAGCGAGTTCTTTTCTGCGCGTGGCTCTGTCACATCACATCATATCAGTCACATACTGTCACGAGTCGTCCTTGTTGTTCAGAAGAGCTCCTCAACACATCAGGGGACTTTCTTGGGGTTAACCGGAGGTTAACACCGTAACCGGAGTCCTGAAAAACGGTACTTTCTACGAATTATTACACCCCCAAAAACCCATTTTCTGAAAATTCTTTTTATTGGTGTCTCGTTATAGAACTTCGTAGAAAGTACCGTTTTTCAGGACTCCGGTTACGGTGTTAACCTCCGATTAACCCCAAGAAAGTCCCCTCATGTGAGGGAAAAAAGTGTCCAGATGACAGCAGAAGCCAGATAGCCAGCCAGACAGCACACATCATTAGTCATCTATAGTTAAGGGTAAACCCTTTAACTGATTAGTGTATCTACTATGTATGGAGTGTATGATAGATATTATTTGCACGCAGCCTTTAGTGTTCTGTCAAACTTTTCCCTTGCCGCCGAACCGAAAACAGAGAAGAGCCCCCGTCGAAGAAACAAAATAACAGAATCGAATCGCTCTCTCCAACTTCATAACATATTCGATTGGATAACACCATGCAAGGCCACAAAAGAGGAGCAAACGAAGCAAATGAAGACAAGGGAGTTACTCCTCGGCGTGGGGTCAACAAGAAGAAGATCAAGAACCGAGGAAGACAAGCTGGCGATGGCGCACCGTCACAACCGAGATTTAACGCACACTCGTCGCAATCGCATTCTCGGGCTCCGACCACTCCCGCAACTGCAACTTCAAGTCAAAGGTCTGGTCGTCAAGATGAAGATGACGATGTCGAGCAAAACATCATTGGTCCTCCCTCTGATGTGACAAGATCTTCTCGCAAGATTGACCCTGAAGCTCTCCTTAAAGCACCTCCCTGTGTGTTGTGGTTGGATAATAAAGGAACAACATGCCTTTCTTTTGGTCTTCAAGCCCAGTTCCAGAGTCACAAGGCAATAATGTGCGACGGATGCATTAAGCATTGTGCTATATCCCTGGATTATGCGAAGGATCCGCAGCAGAAGAAGAGGACCAAGGCTAACCATTGTGAACAACCATGGAACACACGTATCTTCATGAGCCATCGAACCAAAACAAAAAGTAACCGGTGTGGCGACTTTCATGATTTTTTTAATCATCCTTTGGGAGAGTCAGTTGATGAGGTATGCAGGGAAATTGTTGTCGCTTGCAGCATTAGAAGCCCAGTTAGGACAGGAGAGGAGATGAGTGCGGCAGAGGAAGAGCCGAGCAACGTAACTCCTAACAAAAGTAAGGATGATTCATTACTTCAATCTAATTCTGCATCTACTTCTTTGTTCGACAATAACAATGTATTTACAGTCGATGCAGTTGAGATGATTACGAAGACCTTGTTGGATCGAGATATGGAGTTGTGGCCACTGCAAAAACACGAGCTTGGCCTGCTAGAGTTATTGACGATGGATGGTGTACACCTAAGAGAGTCTGCCGCCAAGATACTCGAACCTTGCCTGAAGAAGAAAGAAGATGGGAAAGCTTTGCAAGCTCATGAGTATCGTCTAGTAGGACAGTTTGCGTACAAGGCCTTCAAGGCAACCGACAACAATAGGGTGATGTTGACTAGATTCTCAAGATACTCACCGTTTGAGATAGCCAAGCTTCCTAAATTTTATCGATTGAAAACAACAGACGCAAGCAGCATACTGAAGACTCGAAACAACCATCTTGCGGTCGCTAAGGAATGGATGAATCACCTCCCTGAACAGTTCATATACGAGCTGTTGTTATCCTACTTGAAAGAGAGTCCAGAGCTTGCCAAGGAAATGATTGGGGATCACCACAAGAATTTGTATCGCCAGAGCGCGGTCGAAACGCTTGTCATGCAGGCTTATTGCAATTTTAACGGTACCCAAAGGGACAAAGTGGGTCGTTGTCTTTCCTACTTTTTGGGTGGATTGAGAATGACAGCATCGAAACATGAAACAATTGCCTTAAAGAATGACTATTTACTGAAGAACAACACAACGTTAACGCATGAAAAGATGATGCTACAGAAAAAGGTATCAGCAGGGAAGAAGAAGGGATCTACTATTATGCGAGGTTTCAAAAGCTCATCCTCTTGAAAATATTTTGGTAAAGTCAGAGGGTTTGATGACAGAAAAAAGCTTCTGCCATCAAAGGAGCGATACCGAGAACATTGGAAGCAAGATTTGAGGTTTGAAGATTCGATTGCATGGGGAATCGGTTTTGATGCTGGCGGTAGATCTTTCAAAGGAATAATGCGTTGTATAAACGTGGAGAAACCACATAGTCAACGGCACGTGTTACCAATTCTAGAGTTTGTTGGAGTGAAAGACACTGATCATAATGTGAGAAAGGCAGCTTTTATGGAAGGCGATATTGTTAGAAAGGGTATCGAGTCCATCATATCACGTCGCTGCATACTGATCAAAATTACTATTGGTGGGAAAATACTGGTTATATTGGTTAAAAACACAAACGCTACTCATGACAGAGATGCTCCAAAAGCGCTAGCCCAGAACTTATCAGGATCTATTCAGCATACACCAATACAACCACCTTCAGCTGCTGTCAAATTTGAGGAGAGGATGACTGAGATGGATGTAGAAAAAGTCCAAACAGTTAAGTTTTTGCGTAATAGCATCACAAAATCAATTGATGGGCTGTGCTACTTCGACGTCCAAGACCAAGAACTCGGACGGGCCTTATTCTGAGACCCAATCAAGGATACCAACAGCCCAGCAGAAATCAAGCAATACCTAATGGTTGGTGTTTTCACTGCTGATTTGGAATTCTTATCAAGGTTTCTTGGACACCAAGGAGCAAATGCAAAATTTCTCTGCATGTTTTGTCTTGTATGCAAAATTGATCTTGAGAAAGTCTTTCTATCCAAAGGAGTGCGCACTATGTGCTTTTACAGAAGAACAGTGGCGATGCTGAGAGAAGATGGCCAGCGGTACGAAGAAATGATGGACAAGAATGTTGAGTCAAAGCGGGATAAGCAAAGAGCAGAAATCACAAAGGGGCATACTCACAGCACGGTAGCCGTTCCAATGGACGAGGAAAATGAAAGATGAGTATGTGCAAATGTTAAAGAAGCACGAGGGGCACGCCTCGAGAGTCATTGGAGATGCAATGAATGCCAATGGAGTTGACGAGAATGTTTATCACAAGAGATCTATCGACGGGAATATGAAATTTGGCGAGAACGGCACTAAAATTGTTGATCAAGTAGATGAGGAAATGAAAAAGTACATCAAGGATGAGAAGAATGTTCAGTACTTGAACAAACTCATTACTTCCCTAAAGGAAATTCTTCAATTGTGGTACAAGCTAATGCTTGTAATGAAATCTGTGAAGAGGCAACCTCGGCATGTGATTGCCCAGTTCAAAGTTGATACGGCTGCACTTAATGAAGCACTACACGAATTTGTTACGAATGAGCCCGTCCCTGGAACTGAAGACAAACATCCATTGTTCTTGAAATCGCATCTCTTATTTGACTATCACATTCAAGATTTCTTAGAGTTGTGGGAATCACTAGGCGGCTTTGACGAACAAAGCATTGAAAGTACTCACCCTATATTCAATCAGTTACTGCGACAATATGGTAATACTCAGGGCCGTTTTTTGAAAAGGCAAGTAATTTGACAGTTTTTGTTTACTAGAGCATCCTTTGTTGCAGAGTTGATGGATGAGATGGTAGAAAAAACATCAAAGAAAAAACGGATTGATACGAAGAAGAGGGGACCGGAAATTGACGATTCGGTATTGGAGGAAGAGGAAGAGTCGGCACGCGAACTCTCGTCGATGGAGAAGGATATGAACGCGAATGATTTGCTGCGCCCAGTGATCGCTTCGCATCCAGTGTTCAAGAAGTACCCCAATCTTGACACTTGCATCTCGGCATGCAAGCATTGCGGGAAGAGGCTGATAAACTTTGGAGCAGATGTCCACTACCACGAGTACCACTCTGGAGCGATATCCAATGAGTTGGATGATGCTGTTGTGGAGATGATGAAAGAGGAGGCTGTATTGTAAAGCGGACAGTGCAACGGGTAGTAAAATAATGATGAGAAGCATATTATGTTTCGGTTAGTAGTACGGGTTTCCACGGGTATTGTAGTATTTTTTACGGTACCTACGTAGACCCATGCTTGACCAATTTTCTAGCGTTGGATGGGCGTGCTAGCTAGGTACAATGAGAACCCATATTGAGAAGAATCCCGGCATCGCGCCCACCAACAGGAAAACAATCAGTTAAAGGGTTTACCCTTAACTACAGATGACTAATAATGTCTGGCTGTTGTCTGGCTGCTGCTGCTGCTGCTGCTGTCTGGACACTTTTTGCCCTTTTCTACGCGATTTTGTATCTATTCCTATGTA
>JALLAU010000035.1:0-25654 GCA_036939495.1 Thalassiosira hispida | reverse complement strand
TCTCTTCAATTGACAGGATTAACGGGAGAAAGTGCTTTAGGCGATGGGGTCAGATTAGCAATGAAAAAAATTTACGCAGGGTACACGAGGGAAATCATTTGAAAAACTGAAAAACAACATAAAATTGAAATGCTGCATTATATAATTGAAATGTGAGAAATGTTATAGTAGAAGTAATTCAGATTATTGTTAACCTTAATTGCAAAACACTTTGAAGCGAAAACCTTGCTGTGCATGACAAAATCCATATTCGCCCATGTTGTCAGTTGCCAGCTGATGCTGATTGACATGCCTCCATAATCCATATCGCTCAGAACGAAGATTTCAACACTTTCCTTTCTAACCTTAATAGCTCGGACAAACCAGCGTGTATCAGTGTTCATTCTTCCACTTGAATATATGGCAATACAACCATAGCTAGTAAAATACCCACTAAAATCTTTGAAGCTGCATTCATCCTCAATAAGCACAATACGCACTTGACGATGAAAGGAAACATTCATATCTAAATGTTATAGTATTCCAACGTTATCATCGTACTACAAGGCAATTCTTACGCCATCCTACTGGACTGAGAACAAAATCAAGGCTAACAATCCAAACAAAGCAATTTATCATGTGATCTCTTTTTGACAGATGAGAACTCTACAAAGATCTGCTTCAAAACTTCTTGAGTTAAATAATAGGATTCCTAACTTGCAGCCACATTGTTCTTAGAACATCACGCTATCTACACTATCCTTTTGATTGCCACAGAAGACCTCATCGAATTGAAGCAAGGTCTTCACTAAATACTTTGCGCCAACCATCCTTGGTTATCAGATAGACTCCAATGTAACCACCCGAACCAGCATCACGGAGTGTAGCATGACGTATGGCCTTGATCCCAAGAGACACAGCCTCCTCTTCTGTCATGTCAAACCGACTTTCTTCTGTATCAAGAATTCCCAATGCAAATGTGCTCCCTGATCCTACCGAAAACATGTCTCCATCAAGTCGAAGACCGGTGTTGTCAACGTAATAGATACTGAAGCCATCTCTTGGATGATATCCCATGATCATCGTACCTACACTCAAATCTAACCCTCGATTTTGATACAAAACATCAGAAATGAGACGAGACGCTCTGGCAACACTTATGCCTCTGCCTTCATGGATCAATTCATGCATCTTAGCCTCAGAACGCAAAAATCGAATCCAAAAGCTACAATCAGCTGCGCCCCCTGCCATCGTCCCCAAGATATTCCTGCAGAAGATTTGGAATGCATTTTGTAGCAAAAGCAAGAAATGGTCAGCCGAAGACAGCCAACATTATGAACAATTATGGAGGAATTGACATAATTATTTGCCATACTCACCTGCTCACAGGAAGGACCTTTTGTGTAGTCTTCGATCCAACAAAGTTGCCAATGCTCGCTCGAGAATCAACAGCGGTGACAATTCCTCCTTGAAATACAAATGAAAGTGTGGTAGTTCCATGCGCAAATTCAATGGGAGGAGTGGGTGGGAGCTCAAGCAAGTCACCGCGTTGATCGATATCACCACCTCTTGGAATCAGTAATGGCGAGAAACGGAAGGATGTTGCTCGATCTGTGCCACTCTGTCTGTCAAGTCCACGGATTGAGAAGATTGACTTCATCGCCCCCGCGGTGTGTGTGGCATTTGCCTGCAAGAGACATACGGTGAAAAAGAATGCTGACATAGCCATCACACCAGCGGTCCCTACAACTCTTTGACGAGGACCACCTCTCCGCGCCAAGTTAGCAGCGGAATGAAATGTACGTCGCGGAGGACCCTGCTGTGTAAGCTGCTTATATCCTCTTGGTCCAGCTGGGCTTTTCAATGCTTGGAATGTGGCAAAACCGCGGGAGGATCCAGCTGTAAAGCAAAAAATTAAGATAGAAGTTAGCGACAAAATATCCACAATACTTGGGTAGTGGTGTTGTCGAACTCACCAGCTGACATCTTTTTACCTCCACTGGAGCGTTTCTCTGCAAGACTATCCATTTTTTTGTCAAATGCCTTTCCCAATGAAGTTGACACCTGTGTATCATTTTTTGCAGAGTGAGTCTCCAGCTGAGATTGTCCCCCGAAAACGAATGGGTTCTTTTCAAGCTTCGCTGGTATGTCCAATCGTGGGTCTCTTCGGGAAGGAGAGAATAGAGCTGCCACAAATGGGATCTCAATCTCCTTCTTTGCGTATACCTTTACCTTTGTTCCATTTGGCAGAGTCTCAATGGATTCCAGTGGCCTCACCGTCAGAGTGACATCAGCTTGCGGAAGAACCTTCGAAAAACAAAAGGGTATAGGGCGTGAGTGATGAATAAAATAATGGACAAAAAGCACAAACGTATGAATAAAGTAACTCACCCATCCTCCAGTGCCAGTCATACCCTCTCCAATCTGGAGTTCCTTGAACATTTTTGCGACTAGTAGCGGCCGTTTCATTCGAGCATCTGCAGAATACTTCTGCGGTTTTTCATTTCCACGGTAAACCATGGTGGAGTCAGCCACGGAGCATACGAGTCCTTCGTAGAGGATAGGATATCTAAAGTTCACAGTTGTGCCAATGAATTTTTGTGCGAGCAACGAAGCTGGTGGGAATGCGGGCAAGTCATCCTCCATTTCTAGCAACGCAGTTCTATAACGGCTGCGTAGCCCAAAGACATTAAGAAACACTTTTCGGCGATTCAGCTTCGTGATAGGCGCGTCCTTAAGAGTTGGAAAACTGGCACGGGGGATCTTCGTGCCCGGCATGAGCTGCGGCTGAAACGCAATGTTGGCATCGTCTTCCAATTTTGCCCAAGCAGTGTCATTGAATGATTCTATCTTCACATCATCAGCTTGGTCAGGTGATTTTGTCAGGACAAATGTTTCTCCAAACTCATTTAGCCGTTTCTCCTCTTCCGTCAAAACACTTTCATCGATCAATGATCGAGACGCCTTGATTAACTTTGTTGAATCTATAAAAGGAAGAAGTGTAACTGCCTCCCAAGGCCACCGCTTTCCGTTCATGTCTACAGTGAATGATTCTGGATAAGAGCTGTAACACCATGCAAGTTTGATAATGCAAAGTGTGAGATAATATGATGACAAGAATGGAAGGCAAATAAAATAAGACGAGATCCAAGATGCAACTTACTCTATGAGTGGCGAATCTGGCGATGTCATCAACCAGCGATATGGTTCGGGCAACAAGTAAGAGGAAGATGGTGGTAAACAACCCAGCAACTGTTCAAATGGACGTAATGGCCTTCCTTCTACTTGACGAGCGCCATCTCCTTCCAGCAACTGTTCAATTTGACGCCATGGCTGTTTGATCCGTGCTTCACTTTCTTTACCATCGCCATCACTTTCTTTACCATCGCCATTATTGGTGAAAGAAGTTTCAGAAAGTATCGAATTGATATTCCTCAAATCACTCAACATGGGCCCGTAGTGATAGGGGTAGTACCATTCCCAACTTGCCACTCCCTTGTAGTAATACTCCAAGTTCCACACTAACCCTTTGATGTATTCCTTTCGCAATGCGAGATGCTTCTCGGCGTCAAATGGGGTGAAGCCGAACTTATCAAAGTAATATCGCCCCTTCAAGTCATGGAGGCTGGCGTTTCCATCAACCTTATTCTCATTCTTCGAGGAGTTAACTTTGGCTACGCCACCTTCGTCCGGGGACATAGAATCTCGAAAAATACCTCCTAGCTTCTGAATCAATTCAGCATCTGGCACCGTGCTTGATGTGACAGGCTTGAAACTATCCTCATCCTTCGCTTGCGCCACCTCACCTTCCTTCACCAAGTCCGTCTTCTCATCTCCAGCAGGGGTGGCACTTTTTACAAGCATACCATGATAGAGCTCCCTACTAGCCTGCTCAACTTGATCCAAAACATCATCAGTTGGAATCAATGAGTCCCGACCAGCCTTTTCATCTGCCCTACGCATGCGGTCATTTTCTTCCTCCATCGACTCACGCTTATTTTGATAATAAGGATCCTCATAGCTACCAACATCTTCAAGGAAACCTTCAAGACGTGTACCCGAAGTAATGGTCCCGGCATCAGTAAGATACGGATGGTTAAAGCTTTTGAATGGCTTCCCCTTCTTGCCCGCCACAGATTTACGATAGTTCCCATCCTTCAGCCACTTCCATCGATTCTTTTTGTAGGCATAGAAGAGCAAGTCGAATGCCTCGTCTCCAATGTCCAACGCTGGCATGTGTGGTAAGAAGTCATTACCGATGAAGAAACTCATGAACACAAAGTCATCAATGGTTGGCTCGAGCTCAAATCGCGAGTTCGGGTAGAACTCTTTTGTTTCGAATTCTAGACCAAGATATTCTCGAAGGATGGAGATGTGCAGAAGCTCAAAATTTGCATTGTGGACTGTTGTACAAAGGAGAAGAGATGAATTGCATTGTCAACAAATAGAGTTGAACAATCACATAATTTATTGATGCATCAATATCTTTATGAACTCACTGTAGGATTGAACAGCTGCGCTGAGAGGCGGCAGATTAGTGCCAGTAGCAGCAACTTCACCATCATGACCACCATTGACACCATTAACATGTGGTACCACATCAGATAATTTTGCATGTTCCAACCTTGCTAGCTTCTCTATGGCCCTTCTCTTGGCAGGGTCGAACACAACCTCCTCCCTTAACAAGCAGGTGTGTGGTTCGTGCATGGCAAGGCCCAGCAACATGAGATCTCCATCTTGGCCAAAGACGCAATGGGAAGTGTTTGGATCATAGTTGGGTTTGTGCTTCTCGTGGCGGATGAATTCCAAGATCTATGTATCAAAATGGCAGGCATGTTCATGTGAGATGAGGTTGCAAAATCTCAAGTCAAGTGATCATCAAATATCAAACATCAATTCTTGAGACTCACCTTGTGCTCTCCTTCACCCGGCACATCATGGCCACTGAAGACAATTGTAAGGTCCTTCCACTTTGGATCCGTTTTGAGTTTATGTTGGATAAACTGAAGGATATGCTGTGAACATTCGTGAAGAAAGGGAGTCCCGGGAGTAATACAATTGGAATGAAAGCCCGGACTTCCATCTTCATCAGACGACAAACCGGGACTGGCAGCAGAAATAGATGCAGCGGACGACCCCGTCTTAATAGTTCCCGAAAATCTCTGTGCCCCACGTGGATTGCCATTCTCATCCACAGGATGAGGCCTATATCCATCAAACGCACCCCCATCCGACTCAATCAAAAACTCCTTACTCATCTCATCTTCTTTACCCTCCTGAGCACGTTGCAATGTCATTAAATGCATTTCAATCTCCTTCTCGGTACCACTGCGGTAGCGTCGACTACGCTGTTGATTGAGCTTGGCACGGGGAGCCACGCCATCAATGGCAAGGTAAACTAATTCCTTCGGCTCGACAACGTCAGAGACGATACGATCGAGGTAGTAGCATACATTTTGGAATATTTGTTCATTGGTGATTGGTGGTACTCTGAAAGGGACTGCTGGGCTAGAATTATTATCTCCATCTGCCCCCAAAACACCGCCATTTTCTGCCAGCTCTTTTTCCTGTTTCTCTAATTCCTCCTCGGAGTTATTGTGGGAAGCACAGTGAATGATACCGTTCATATCGAGGTACAGGCGGTCAAACTCAGGCATTATGTGGGGAAGACTGAATAAAAATAATAAAAATTGAATGGTGTCAGATAAACATAAATAAATATCATTGTGCATAATACAGCATGAGATATCTTTTGTTTCAACGTACTTTGTATTTTTCCGATGGTCTTTTTTGACGTTCCCGTCTTCATCAGTCTCATCATTTCCATCATTGCTAAATGCGCTTGGAGGGAACCCATGAACTTTCTTGGTTTCCTCTTTCGGGGGGCAGTGAATAGGTTGATTGATGAGTGGGTATCTCTCTGACAACCATCGAAAGAATTTTGGGACTCCCATGATATTATTGGGCCGCCAACAATATGTGTGTAATATCACGAGACTCTGGAAGATAGAATAAACTGCTACTCAAGTCAAAGAGGTTACAAGGAGAGCACGCAACCTTCTGAGAATTGATTCAATGGCTCTAGGTAGATTTTGCCAGAGAGAAAGGTAGCGCTGCATATGCAGCGCGCGCAGTGCGGGTGCGTTCTGGGTGGTTGTGTGAGAGTTGTGGGCGGTGGGATCTTTTGGGAGCGATGGCCAGACGATGTACCGGGATCCGGGATGCGTGTCTTTTGACTTTCTGCCCCCACCACCGCACCACGTCAGTGTAGCGGGGGGCGGCGCGGGGTAACAAAACAACAACATGTGCAATAAGAATGGCAATGCACGCATCGTTCTAGAGAGCTAGTGGGCAATGCTTCATGCTTCAGCTTCAGTGGTTAGTTTTTGGCTCGTGCAGCTCTAACTCTTCTTCCCTATTTAGTGTTAAAAATGACAGTGTTGTGGTAGGACATGGTAGGTTGTGGTGGTGACACAGATAGACACCTATAGACACACAGATGATGCATACGTCTACCTACCTACGATACTCTACGATGCCTACCTAACCTGATGCACAGGCACAGGCTACAAAACGTGCCATATGCCATATCAATTGGGTGATGAGTGTGGATGGAGTGGGCACAAGAAACACCCAAAAACAGCTGACCGTTGGGGTAACATATATTGCCATCAAACAGCTGACAATAGATTGATTGCACATCTTTTTCGTGGGAAGATATTATTTCTAATGCCTACCTACAACACAATCACAATGCATCATTCTATGAAATGCTTTTGCTTTTGCATTTTCGGCTCATTATGTACTAACTTCTACCTGTGCATAGGTAGTAATCAAAATTGATATGGCACCATAGGGTGATGAGTGTGGCACAAGATACACCCCAAAACAGCTCACCATTGAGGATATCAGATGTTGTCATCAAACAGCTGACCAGTGATTGATTTCGCATATCTTTGGTTGGAAGACACTTATAATACCTACTCCTACAACACAATCGCAATGCATCATTCTAAGAAATGCTTTAGCATTTGTATATTTTAGGCTCATTATTATGTACGATCTTCTTCCCTATTTAGTGTTAAAAATGATAGTGTTATTTGGTGCACATACCCACATTACACAGGCGGCACAACATCATCAAACCCCAAATTCGTTGCAATCTCCTTTGCCTTCGCCAAGCTCAGACTCTTTTTCGGCACACCATCCACAACCATCTGTGCCTCTCTCCTATCGGCACTCCACCGTACTCCCTCACCCTTATGATGGCCCTTCTCGTACCGTCCGTACAAAATCACATTGTCCGGTCGAATGAACCGCCCAAGTCCATGACGTTTCCCATTGAGCCACTCTCCGTCGTAGACGTGTCCATCGGACCACTGGTAGATGCCCCTTCCGATCATTTCATCATTTTCCCACGTCCCGTGACATTCGTGCCCGGCATCGTAATACATGGAGCCTGATCCCTTACGGGCATAGCCTCGTTCGTCAAGTTGGCCTTGGTACCATCCCAGGACTTTACCCCCGCGATTGATCCGAGTACGTGGATGTTGTGGATGCTTCGGGTTTTGTGGTGGTGGTGGTTTCCTGTCATGATGTTGTTCTGCTGCCCCATTCGTTTGTTCCTCTGTTTCAAATAAAAGTTCATCAATAAACTCATTCACCATTGCCGCATCAATGACGTCTTCCTTTGCATCCTGCAACCTGAGTAGCAGCTCATCCAACAACTTTGTCCCCTCTGGCGAGTTGGGATCAATTTTGGCAGTTTCCAATCGATACCGAACTTGTTCCAAAGCTTCGTTTCCCATGTCAAATCCATCTTCGTCTTCTTCGTCGGATTCTTCCGAATCAGAGTATTCTTCTTCGTCATCTTCTTCACTGTCTTCATCGCTGTACTCCGAATCGGCTTCATCTGTATAATGTTGAGCCTCCTCCCGTTCATATCCCTGACTGTAGTTATTTCCATTAGCATTGGCAGCTGCTGCGGAGAGAGCGCTACTACCCCCCGACGAGTTCCCCCTCGAATATCGAGGCTGTGCTACTATTGCCCCGGAAGCTGAGGCCACCAGCGTTCTTGTTGTTACCGCCGCTGCTTGCGGACCTTCGATACGTGGTGCGTGAGGAGATAGTGCTGATGCCTTTGCGGCCTTGGCGGCTTCATCCAATTCTTTCTGTGCCGCCCGTTTTGTTTGCCTGGCCAGTTTCAGTGCATCGGCAGCTCTCTCAAGAATATCGCATAGCCTTTCCACTTCGGCATCGGCCTGCTCGTGCTGTGTAGGGACACATAAATGAGCGACATTAGATTTTGAGACATGGGTTCAATAAAGAGTCTTCTTGCATCTAATTATTATCCAAGGACAAGGACCCGGCAAACAGAACGAAATCAAGCCAACTTCCAAAAGCCAACGACAAATAATAATCCATCGTCGCTCCCATCTCGTGAGCCAGCCAGCGGGAAACCAGAAAGCACCAGTCGTTAATCCCACTTACGGAGAGGATAGCGTTGTCGAGGCGGGTCTGGGGGGACGCCATTGTCATGATGCGATGGTGCAGCGGGCAGTCAAGTGTTATTTATTAGGTCGGGTCGGGGGAGGTCGGGGGGGTCGGTTGATTTGATTTAAGATGCCAATGTCGAAGATTTGTTCGGACCTCGGACCTCGAACCTCGAGACTTTCGAGCTAGATCCAGATCTTTCCCGCCAACAAATCTTCTCGAATTCGAAAGATCCGATGAACGATGAACCATGGCCAATGAGCTGAGTCAATATCAATAGCATAGCAGTCCCATCCATGTGCCCCAAGTCTGCGCCTCAATTCATTCATTCATATATTACTCAATTACACTCCTATCATCTATCATGACGGGATTTGCGAAGTCATTCGCCATAGTGGCAATCATGGCCTCTCAGGAGGTGTATTCTTGGTCACCCATCACTCGGCATGCCGCCATCACTTCTTTCTCAAGAACATCCATCACACCCAGTTTGGTGCCAAGAACACCGCTGCCATCATCACCAGCGGCCACTGCTCTCTATGCCAGCAACAATGATGAATTGCAATCACAACTACCCTCCATGGGTCTCAACGAGCTCCAAACCCAATTCCGCCAGGCCATTGCCCGCGAGGACATGGATGCCGCGTTGCTCTACCGAGATGAGTTGGCCGATAGAGTCAGCTCCGGTGCCTACCGCGCAAGCGATGCCGACACGGAAGAGGATGCACAGGTGAAACGCCAGCGACTGAGCTGGGTAGGATTGGGCACGGCGCCCTGGCTAATTGCACGATTGCAAGCCTTGGACTATCCTCTACCCACAACCATCCAAATCAATGCATTTGAGGCGGTGAATGCAATTCTATCAGGTGCTGAAAATCAGTCCCCCAAAAGTATCATCAACGACGATGACACGTTGGAAGAACGATTGCAATCCCAAAACCCACAAAATATGGGAGTGGTCATCTCGGGTTCGACCGGGAGTGGCAAGACACTAGCCTACCTAGTCCCTACACTCAGTACTCTATCCCAAACCTTGTTTACACGGCAAAGAATCCGCATCAAGGCAGAAGAAGACTTGGGTGATCTCATGGGAGATTTACTAGAGAGAGTAATGGTACAAACAAGTCCTTCGATGCGTGGACAGGGATATGACCAGGTGGGTGGCAAGGTCTCCGCTACTGGAGCGGCCATGTCAAGCCTTGGCAAGAGTAGTACCGACTTGAAAAGTCCAGTGGCATTGATTGTCGTACCCACGCGAGAGTTGGGGGTCCAGACTGCAATATTATTATTTGAGTTGGTGGGGGGGAATAGAAAGGCAACAGCTACTGAACGGAGTGGCAAGAGGAACATGTTTCGGTACACTGGGCCCAAAGGCGTCAAAATTGGATGTGTGCTTGATGAAAATGTGTCAAAGGAAGGTCTCAACCTCCAGACAGATGTGTGCATCACCACTCCCCAATTCCTCTCGAAACTCATCGAAGACAATGACGTCGATCCATCCAAGCTACGTGTAGTGGTATATGACGAGGCTGACTTGGGTCTGGAGCAAACGTCTGATGACAATTTGAAGTTATTATTCGACAATGAGAAACAGAGACAATTTAGTCGTATCTCCTATCTAGTTGGAGCCACCGTCACAGAATCACTGGGAAATTTGGCAGTAAAGGACGAGATATTGCCAGATGGAAAAAGTTTCATTGCCACAGCAACTAGGTTTGCTCCATTGACCAAGGAAGGTGATGAGTTGGTGGGAGAGGATGCTGATACTGGCTCAGCAGCGCCTAAGGTGGGCATCAGTTTGTCCTCCGAGGCTACATTAAAGGATTTGGGATTGTGCCTTGACCCTGGGTTACGCCACGAACGTGTGACTGTTTCGGATAACGCTGGACTGCTAGCTCTTACTCGTATGCTTCGACAGGAGCTGCGTGATTTTGAGATTGCAAATGCAACAATGGCAGAGAATGCTGCTGCATCAGCTGATGAGGGTGAAGACGAATTTGCTGATCTGATGAAACAACTAGCTGATTTGCGGGAAGATACCAAAGATTTAGAAGAGGAGTTTGGTGTTAATTCACTCTTTTCTTCGTCCAAATCAGACACACTCAACACTGTCCAACGCCCCCGGGTGGTTGTATTTTTCCCTGATGAAGATGAGGCTCGGGATGCCATTTATTCTTTGCGAGATGCCATGTGGGGTGAACACAAGGTTGGTGTATTGTTGCCAAATACTGGAGAGAATCCATTGACCATCATGGAATACTTCAAGAAGGGAGATATATCTGTCCTGTTGGCCACTCCCAACTCCATCAGGGGCTTGGATTTCCCAGCATTGACTCATGTCTACACATTATTCTTGCCTGCGAATGATCCACGAGAGTATCTCCACTTGGCTGGACGTGTGGGTAGGATAGGGCAGCAAGGCAGTGTGCGTGGGCAAGGCGGAAGGGTTACTACGATCTTAGATGAAGAGGAGTCACCACAATTTGATGAATTGGCTGAGTTTTTAGGATTTGATTTTGTTGATGTGGCACCAATTCAAGCAGAGTTAACTGAAGAGTCAGATGTAGAGGACATGCGGAGATTTTTAGAGGACACAATCACTTTGCTTGGAACTGTAGACGAGCCAGAGGTCAACTATACAGATGCAGATGACGATGATGATGATACAGATGGAGACGACGAGGATTAATCACATCATCAACTTAGATTGGTGAGTGCAGTACTAATAGACACTAGTGATACTGATAACTATAGTAGACATACATGTTGAGGACCTCTCTATGTACTTTTTATTTGTCCTCTTCGTCATCATCCTCATTCAAATTGCAAACTCCATCCCTTGCTTGCATCTGATCCCTATGCTGAAATACCTTGTTTCCAACCAATCCTGTTTGAAAGTCCTCCAAAAATTGTCCCTTGGCGCCCTTCATTGCTTTTCTAATCCTTTTCTGCACATCCTCCCTCTGCCCGTCTCGGGCAAGCAATGCGTTCTCCACGAGTTCTGGGGTTCCGACACCCCATGCCTCAATGGCCTCCACTTCAAATTGTGACGTAGCACTAGAGTTAGATTCTTTCAAGCCAGACAGTAGAGTTCCTTTCTCATACGTCATATCTTCAGGTGCTGCTCGGCAACCATCCAATACTTCGTCGATATATAATCTAGGTAGATCCGAATTCCCTCCAAACCCAATACCATGAGCCAGCCCATCATATCCCTTACTCCGAGCCTCGGGATTGAAATACATGTAGTTGTTAGTTTCTGAATCGTGGTTTGTCGTTGCATTGTTCATACCAAAAGTATCCATGCCACCTGTATCCCCGCCACCCTTAGGGCGATAAACTGCCATGGGATCTGGACCCAAACGAAACAGGAAGCAATCGGAATTTCCATAAAAACCGGGCAATTCCTGAGTCCAGGGAGTACATGTGTATGCTCCGAAGACTCCATTTCCGCATTTTCCTTTGTCAGATGTATCCGAACTGCGTATCAATATTATAGTTGGGCCACCGTATCCTAATATGGCATTCATTAATCTGTTGCATGATGTACCATTGGCTTCCGATGAGAACAACCGGTGCCAATGTCCCGAGGCTAAAGTGAGAGAGGTGCACGAAAGGGCGAAGAGGTCAAAAGAGGAAGATGCCGGGGATGGGAAGAAGGAGCTTATAGGAGAGCTGTGAGAACTGCGCTTAGTTTGCTCAGCTGTAAGGGAGGGCATCCAAAGCGGAGTCACACCAGGAGGGAAACGTGATTCCTTGCCATCGCCAGCAGCAGATGGAGAGAAGAATGTGAATAGTACGTGAAGGTAAGTTGGCAATGCTGATCCAAGCAGAGGGACTTGGGTCTCTGCCCAATCAAAAAAAATCTCAAGTGAAACAGTTGTGTCATCACTGGGACTGCTGTTCAACGCTGCTTGCGAAAAGCCAACGTTTCCACCCAATCTTCCGCTTCGCCATTGCTTTGCTGAAAAATTCAACAATGAATGTACCATTGATTTCATCTCTTTTGGATCACTTTGTGGAACAAAGTCTTGCCAGCTAATTGTTTCACTCTTTCTGGTTTTGGGATTGTTCATGTTTGCAGCAACTCCTTTCAGATAGGATGCGGCCAAGGTTAAACAATACGCTATACGAATCAGCTTGGATGCCTCTGCTCTTGCTGAATTTCCGGGCTGATATGGATTGTTTGTTGTAGCAGTACTGGTATCACTACTTGCAATAGCAAATAACTTGGATAGGGAAGCACGAGAACCTCGTCTACCACATGATGCAGATATTCCCTCCAAGAAATCTTCTAAACTTGATGATTTTGATGCATTGTCGTATGGTGATGCATTGGCAGTTGATGATAGGTGTTGATTTACTAATTTGGCTATTGAATAATAGGATTCTTCAAATGCAGATATTTCTTCTGTTGATGTCATTGATTTTGCAGATTGAATAGGATCATCATTATTTGTTGATGACTGTTGATATTGGCCTTTTGCTTTCAAAGAAACCCCCAAAGCCTTTTGAACTATGTCAGAACTCAATCCAGCTGGTAAAATATGTTGCTCGACATTGTTGATGGCCTCCAACACTTTGTTGGCTGCATTTATTCTACCAATGAATGGATTTTTCGCATTGTTGGATTGAACATGTGATTGAGACTGCGATCGGCGTGCGTAGGGATTGTAATCGCTATAGATGGTAGACCATACTGCCAACAATGATAATGAATCCGGAGATACTGAGTGAGCCACTGTTGGCAGCGAGGCAGAAGATAACTGCCCATGACACCAACACCATCTACGAAGTTCTGCATCGCCCAATGGATATCGATCTCCCAGGGAACGGACGTAGGCACGTTCATTTTTCCGCTGAGTTTCTCTTGTGGAGGAAGCGGACACACCCATGGTAAAGCTTCGATGAAGTGATGCACGGACAGAGTGATGTACCAGATCAACAACCCAACAATCCATTCAGCAACGGCGCGGCATAAAGATAATGCCTACGTAGCCGTTGTTGGCCTGCGCGTTGGCGTTGGATTTTGGTGCTTGGTCGGTGCAAGGTGGAGTTGATCGGGTGGCTGGGCGTGGGCGCGGGGCGGGGCGCGTCGCGTCTTGGATCTGGATCGTCAGATCTTTGCGATGACACGGCGATTGCAACGTCAGCGCCGGCAAAGCAACCCCAAGCAAGGCCACACTTAAATTAAACTACTTTGATACCCACCTTTGATACGCCATAAAACCCAACCAACCATTCCTCGCAAAAGCAAATCACTACCCTTAAAACCTACAATAATATAGACAATGATGAAATCCACAGTAGCCGCGCTCCTCTGTCTATTCGCCTCAGCAAAGGGCTTCGCATTCGTCCCGTCATCTTCATCTCGATCATGTCTCGTGTCAAAGAGCACACCGCAGAATTCCTCACCCTCCAGAGCAAAGCAATCCTCCTCGAGCAGCCTATCCATGGTTGATAGTCAAGTTATCTTGGGAGGTGGCATCGCCCTCGCCGGTGTTGTCGCAGGTGTAGGCCTCCTAATCTTTGCCGAAAATATGGGTGAACGATCCGAGGCACGTGGCAGCGGACTCTCGGAAGGTATGGCCACCCGAATCACTGGTGGACTTATGGAAGATGTTGAGGTTAGTTCCGTCGCTGATTTGGGCAGTTTGACAGATAAGCTCGAGGCCGCGTTGAAGGAGACGGGAGGAGCGGATGAGAAGGAGTTGCAGATGTCAGAGGAGGATAAGAAGAGGATTGCCGAGGAGGCTGAGGATGGTTGGTAAGAAGGGATAGGGAAAGAGAGAGAAATGATTTCGTCCGCTGTTGATTGGATCAGAATTAGCTATTGGTAGGCTGCAATATGTTTTGGGGGAGGGCCGTGTGTGTGACGTTTCGACCGGAAGTGTGGCCTTGAGCAATTGGTCTTGTAAATGATGTGAGCCCTGAACAATAGCGCCAAAACAACCATGAGTTTTGGACGGACGAATGAGAGTGTGTGACATTCGTGGGGGAAATTTCACACAGCAGCTAGAGCAAACACAAGAAAGAATACGCTACAATATGCAACATAATGGTAATGAATAATAATTGTCAATTTTTGATATATAGCTTGGTTATCTTAAAGCTGACTGCGATTTTACTACAAAGTCCCATTCGGAATCGCCGTCCAAGACTTGGATCAAATATCGTACTCTCGACCGACCAAGACGAGTTAACACAGCCACATTGCAGGCAAGTGTTCCATACATCTCACAGCTCCGATTTGCTAGGAGTACAACGCTCGATGGGAGATCCATCGCGTAACACAAGACGTGACCTAGCTAGGTACTAATGTTGGGTACTCATGTGGAAGGCCCCTTAACCTTGCCATTCTTCGGGCTTGTCACGGAGCGAACGCGTGCGAGTGCCTCCCTCTAGAGAGAGACTCCTTTCCCACTGATCTGTACAGCTGGACAGAAACAAACGACAAACGATGCGGTTTTCTATGCAATATCTACAAAATATCTTTCGCTGATCACTCCAATCCTGTCCTGTTTTTCTTGCCAATAACCTCGTGATGAATAGGATTGCGAGGGGACTTGATACGAGTTGGCTGTTCTGACTTCACTGCCTCGAGAAACAACCTTCTCTTGATTTTGCGTAGCGCTCGCCTGTCGGCGGTACCAGCAGCCGCAGCAGCAGCAGCAGGATGGCCGATTGTGCCACTCTTCCGGTGCCTGTGCACTGGTTTCTGCGGAAGAGGAGGAGCTGCAACTTCTTTAGAGCCGCTGGCGGGTGTGTGCATTGTTTTCTGTGTCGGACGAGTTGGCCCGCCAAACTTTTCGGTAGGAGTTACCACTTTCACTTGCTTCTTGGAATACATTACTTCAGGAGATGCTACATATACAGGTGACACCTTCTGAGGTGAAGGAGAGATAAGGTTCTTGATTGACATGGTAAATGGTTTGTTCTTCTTTGTGGCGGAATTATTCATCATGCGGGCGTGTTTGCTTTGACTTTTTATGGATAGATTGTAGATTATTCAATTCTCTTCCAAAGAACTTCGAACAAAAGATTTCATGTTGTAGAGACAGACACGACTGGTACTCAGAATACATACCAACATGTTGCGCCGCGGATTACCAGTCGTGCACGACTGGTACTGCTCCGTATGTAGAGAGGTACAATACGAGGAATTTCCGTTCGCGGGAGTACGGCAAAATCTGGGAGTGGTATCATTTTTCCCACGACGACATGTCTCATGGAAACTTGAAGTTGAGATGCCATCCAAGGGCAGGCCAAGGGAAGTGTTTCCATGACCCAAAAGTAAAGTTGGATCATGCTATGGATGATATGAGCTGTATCGGCATTTTTCCCACGACAGTCTCCTACTCCAAGACTTCAGTACCATGAGGTTTAGGTTTAGGTTTAGTCTTTATTTTTTCTTCTAGGAGGGGCTTAATGCAAACCGGCTTTACACAGTCAGTACTGTACTGAATGATGCCTCTCTCCTCTCTTTCTCTCTCGGGAGATTGTCCCTTTGTTAGTTGATGATGCCAAAGGAAGTGTATCCCCAGGACTTACTCCAATTGAACTGCATGCAACCTACAAGCACTATCACTGTGATCGAAGAAGGGGGGATAGCGTTCGTGGTAATTGATGGTGCCATGGGACACAATGATGAGAGGTATCTGGATCATGGCATGTCCTATCAGCATTTTTCCCACGTTATGTCCTGATGATAGTACCAAGGAAAGTGTCCCAAGACTCCAGTACCATGACCTGCATGCGCAGCCTTTCTCTCTAGAGTAGATCTACGAAAGTATCCGTGTTGATCATGGCAATTGATGGTACCTGGACAACAATGGCGGTGACTAAATTTGCATCATTGATGTTCACACCTGTTTTCCACTGGTCAACGAAACCACCAGGCTGCCATTATAGTGAATAATGAATCCTTTCCAGTGAATAACGAGTTCTTACCTTTATCATAAGCATTTTTATAAGTCCCAAATAAAATAAAATATCTGTGAATGTCCTTGTCGCTGATAAAGACAGCACCTACACAAGATTATTTCGTCATATGGCTAGCATGTCTTTACTCAATCCTGAAGGGGAATAAACTCTTGCCGGATCGTCCCTCATCTCCTCCCGCAGTAATCGTTGTGGTGTGCTGTATCCCATTACTCTATCGCAATCCTCAAATAATGGATCCATAGGGAGTAGCCATGTCCAATATCCTCCAACTCCAAATACATCTTTCAGTGGTATTCGCTCCTCTACTGCCTCGGCTATAGTATTGTTCGCCTTCTTTTTTAACCGGTCAATCGTCCCTATCCCTGTCATTAGACCAAATGTTACATTCATAATCATGGATGAAGTGAACAGCAATGCTCCGATACTCAAAACTGTGACAGCTCTGACCAACTGTGTCAATAAAGTGTTGAAGGTACAATCCTCATCACCGCACATGAAGTAATTCCACCCCAGCAATAGCAAAGAAAATACCGAACATGTCCACGTATACACCAAAAATAAAATAAAATGCTTCAAATTTCCCACGCCCACACAATTGTTCATCTGTTCCAGTATTTCAAAGGATGAGTGTTATGTTCAATTTTTGAAAGTTATTGAAGCTGTGAAACGAACAAACAGTGGTTCATCACTTACCCAAGGACAGTGGTGGTCCATCCGACTAATGCACCGGTTGCAAATCCGACAATGATGGCTGAATGGAGGTTTGAACGTCTGACATTGACTACACATACTCAGCGGTTGATCGGGCGTTCCCATCTCACGTCTCATGCGTTCATTCGGCACTGCCGCCTGCGGGACGCTCCCCGGATCACTAAAAGTTGTTTTGGCATGGGAGGCCAATGCAAGGCAGCAAACAATCACGTAGGCTGCCGATAGGAAGGGAGGGACGCCGCCCGATTTGGCAAGGGCGGTGAATGTCCACGCTGAATATCCCAGCAACAGCCAAACTAGAAACGCCATGATGGTACCCGCCTGATCGGATGTGTTCATCCATATCCCATTTTCTTCAGAGGTGCCGAATTCGCAGGAAAATGGCTGATCATTGAAATTTTCGCGATAATAGGGTTGATTGGGACCTTCCGTGAGATGGGCGGTGGAGGAAAAGAACGAGGCGAAGCCACCGTCGGGTGCACCACCCCCAACGGCAGAGCGCTGGCTCAAAGTATTGAATGTCGGCGTGCTGTAGGACGTGGATTTTTTCTTGAGACTATCGGGATCATCCTCGTAGTGGGAATTGGGCGGACCGTAGCCCCCATTATGATGTTGTGCTTGCTGCCGTGTTTGCTGCGTTGGAATGGATGAGTAAGAGTATTGCTGGCCATCACTCGGGGCGCTGCGTCTCTGCCGAGCGCCTCCGGAATCAGTGGGATTGTAGCCAGCATTATTTTCGTTGTCATCATCGCCGCGCATCATCTTCTTGTCAAATGAATAAAGACTCTGTCTACCGTTCATTTGTCATGCCTGGTCATGTTCGAGTCGGTCTAAGTCGGTCCTCGTTGATGATTCCGCGGTGAGTCAAGAAAAGTATCTATCTACATACGATATCTAGCTAGGAGTATCGTACCTAGGTACTACCAGAGTTAGGACCTAGAGGTAGTACCACTCAGGAATCAGTAGTAGGTAGGAGGAAGAATGGTGAGTTGAAGTGGAAGCAAGGGCAACCAATGTTACCCAGGAGTCCTTTCTGAGTCTTCATTGGTTATGGGAGAACATCAGCTCAACACTCTCATAGCATCATAACACCTTTCATGCCATCAATGTATGTTCTGGTAGAACAGCATAGAAATAGATATGACCCAGTATTTGAGCACAAGCCAAATTAGAGGGGCCTAATAATGATACTTACGGAGGAATAATGGTAAGTTGAGGTGGAAGCAGGACCAATCATTGTTACCCAGGCATGTGTCAGTGTGCTGCTAGAAGCATGTGAACAGTTGCATAACACTCTTACACTCTCATAACAACTTACATGTAATCACTGTGTGCCAGAACCACTCAGAATCTGACCATCATCCTTTCACTTTCAGGCCAAGCCAAATCTCAAGGGGCCAATTACTGAGAAAGAAGAATGTTTAATTGAGGTGGAATCAGGACCAATCATTGTTACATATGCCTACTGGAGACTTGAAGGAAGTATGGGAACAGTTTGACGACTCTCTCGTAGCATCATCATAGCACCTTACCTGATATCACCGTGTGTTAGAGGACCACTGCATACTTTTCCAGCATTTGAGAACAAGCCAAATCTGAGGGGCCTACTTACAGAGCGGAAATGGTTATCAGTTGAGGTGGATACAAGAAGAAATACCAATCACAGCTTCCTGGGCCTTTGTTAGATGCACTTGATATAGGAACGGTTTCTCAATACTCTTGTACTATCACAACACCCTTCACGTCATCCCTATATGTGATAGAACACCTCATAAATTGGCCAGCATTTGAGCACGACAAGCCAAATCTTGATCTAGGGGGCCTACTTATGGAGGAAGAATGATAACGAGTTGAAGTGGAAGCAAGGGCAACCAACCTAGCCGTGATGATAGCTCGTCATAGATATGTACGATACCAAAAGCAAAAGAAATAACGTCAACATCAAGACAAAATGAAAACGGAAGGAAGGGAGACATTCATGATGGCTATGATCCGCTCAGAATGCCAAAAGGGCAAGCCAAAGGGTGACTTCAAGAAGGCCCAGTTTCGCAAGATTGATGCTATCAGGCGCTGCAAGCAATGCATCAGTTAAGCCCAAGGCCAGGAGGAACAAGACAAGAAGAATGAGGCGGCGAAAAGAGAAAATAATGTGCATGAATTTGCAAAAAAAGGAGTTATGCTAAAGCCTCCACCATCACCTCCTCCAATTGTACCCCTTTCTGGCGAAACTATCACTGAAGTAAAGCCGTCATACGAGAGGCTGGGCCCAAGATATTAGATCGGGGGATCCCTCCTGGCGTTGGGCTGGATGGATGTAGCGAGTATGGAACATATCCTAGAAAAAAACGACTATGGGAGATAGCAAACAATCAAATGGCGATGTGGCTTACTGTACCCCTTCTTGAAGTGCTTACGGGAAGTAGTGACATAAACCACAAGGTACTCATCCAAATGAGGGGGGGGGGCATCCCATCATCTCCTGGCTTGTTTAGTTCTAATATATGAAGGTTAATTGCAATTATTGTGGAAGGGAAGATATGGTAGCTTTAGCTTTGGCAGCAGGGGCTGATGTTTTATTAACGGTGTCATCAAACGGTTGTACACTACTTCACTTTGCAATGAAATAATAGTCTACATGGACTATTGAACTGCTCCTGGATGCTGGGTCAAAAGTTGATCACAGAAATGTATTTGGTCAAACTATAATATGAAAGAATGCGGCGGAAAGGCCAGATCCTGATGTCATCAATCTTCTCCTTGAGAGATGCATTCACATCATACCTGTCAGTGAAGAAGCCTTATATTTGTCTCACCAAAATCATTCCGAACAAAGCGCGTTGGCATTACCAGATCATATGACGATGGTGTATGAATGTGTTTCTGGGACATCTGATGATCCGAACAAATCGGTTCCAATTTCCAGGAGACTGCTTGGTGTGCCACGGGTCGAAGACTTTGCAACGTCATTGATGCAAATTTTGCAAGCTGGGGTGAAATTCGCACCACTGCATGACACAATGGTGAATGAACTTCATGTTCTGGTGGGTTCAAAATGCCATCTCATGCACAGCAACAAATTGATATCATCTGTACTCTTGAAGATGTGATCTATGGTAGATGGCTACCCGACGCCATTGCGAGCCAACATATACTACCAGCTTACCTGTCTCATTGTATTCAATAGTCTTGTCAACAGACTCCACAACATGATCCTCCTAGAAATGAAAGTGATCTGTAGAGACCCTCAACATGCAATCATTTTTCATGAAAGACAAACAGCCAATACACCTCCAAACGATTGACGTTATTTGCCACTGGCACTGTTTTCAGTAAAATATCTTTCACAGGTAGCGTGCTTTTTGGTAGTACTGATGCGGCGATTCATTTGTGTTGTATGGCCCACTCTGAACAAATTTGTCTCGCTAACGTTGTAGGCATCTCATTGCCATTTCGAATTGCATTGTCCAATATCGCCTTCTCTCCATCGGAAACGTTTGGTATCCAGGCATACACACAATCACCCTTTGCCTTCAGTGCCTCGTAGTTTGGCGGGTCATCCCATATAACTTTCCCCGTGTCACCTAGATCTTCCAACTTCTCTTTTAGTTCTAAGCTATCGTTGATATATGATGGGACCAAGTGCTGCTGGAGATATTAGTCCGCTACAACAGGTCTCGTCTTCCATGGGGTTTTATGGACTTTGAAGGTGAGATAGAACTTGCTCTTGAGTCTATCCCAAGCTTGCTTTTTGAGTCGGTTGAAGAATTCTAATTCATCATCAGATAGAAAGCATATTTCGAGTTTTTAGTCTGTTGAATGCTAGATAGAGAACACAACAATTTTGAATGTGGCTCAAAGGTTGAACACATATTCAGAGCGAAACTGAGTCAAGGTTTGGTATGGGATATGGGGTCGCGCAGGCATCATACTCATATGTTATTGAGTCAAGGTTTGATGGGTCTTGTTGAAGCAAGTTCAATGCTCGAGGTTTAACAAAGAACATGATATGTAAAGTGTCATGCTCTACAAGGGGCTGGAGTAGAGTACTGGCTACACATGTCACTACGAAGAGAGGACGTACCTACTTTATGTTCAACGAGGGGGATAAGCTGTCATGAGATTGTGGATTATTGGGTTTGAATAAGAAGAATGTTAAAGCTGAAGTCACCCGGAGACACTGCTTCATGTATTGTTGGAACGTATTGTACGAAACTAAAGTCAGCTAGTATTGCGAAATGAAGGGCAATTATATCAAATAATCATGATGATATGATTCAGTAGCAAAATGCGCGCACCTATTACATTTAGTATAAAGGGCAGCTTCTCTCAACCGAGACAACGCAAATACCACATTCCCCACAAACAAGACGAACAGGATCCTCATCATCTCAAGGAAGACGAGATCCAGATATTTCAAGCTTCCTGTGTAGCAAGCCTTGTAATAGCTGCACTATTGTTTGCGTCTCCGTCATTGTTTGGAGCGCAAACAATAGCAGGAGACGAAATCTGCATACCTATGGCATATGCTATTAATACTGAAATTCTAGTTCAGATTAATAGTTACTTGCTGTTACTAAAAACAGTTCAATATTCCGTGGTCACGGATACACTATATATCAATCATTGCTCCGGCATAATGTGAGCATTGTCGGTCTGCTTCTCCCTTCCGTCCTCGAGCAATATCGTATAATAGGGTTCGAGCAAGTCATCTAAGTGTACATCGATTATGCATGCCGAAATCATGACAATATCGTTGATTGGTCCTCCCTGTCTATAGTACACGGCCATGCCAGCCATATACTTTGGTACCAACTTTGTTTTACCGTCTTCCGTCTTGCATTCTACGTGTGTGACGACAAGAGCATTCGTGTGTTATGCTGGCGAGGAAGGAGTGAGACTAATACTGTTGGGTATGGTACCAACGTTGGAAGTCTTCTCAGCAATATGCGGTTTCATAGAAGTAGTACGAGCTCCTACTCCGTTGGACAATGTATTATCCCAATCGGCATTGAAAGCATCATCAGCAGTTTGTCTTGTAGATGTACTAGACCTTCTTCGAAACGAGCCACCACTCATTGTACGAGGTAGAGACATAGTAGAAAATGACGGCGTAATCGATGCTCCATCATTCACTACAGTGCTCGTAATCGATGCTCCATCATTCATTGCAGTGTTCACCGAGCTTCGACGACGTGTCATGCCACGTCCTCCGTATGACATGCTGCTTGCACTTGTTGTACGTGTTAGAGATGACATGGTAGACACCAACGGCGCAACATATGCTCCATCGTTTCGATGACGCATCATGTTGCCTCCTCGAAGCATGGTATTGTCACTCGTAGGTCGCGGCAAAGATGACCTAGATGACGATGATGTCATTACAGATGAGAGTCGACGACGCGTCATGGTATGCCCTCCGTGTAACATGCTTTCACTCATTGTACGTGGCATAGACGTTGTTGGCATGTTATTGGACAGTGGACGAACAATGGTGGCACGACCAGCTGTTTCCTCCGGAGGATCTAAACCACGATTGATTGGGTGCTGACTCGTAATCAACTGCCTACCACCACTAGCCAACTCGTCCCCAATCAGTAATTCCGAATCATCCACAATTCTCACATACCGTCCAGCATGGACCAAATCCACCGACTTGGTGCTACCATTCTCATTCACCTGAAACACCGCATTGGATGAATTCTTGAAGTTTAACATGGCATATCCCCAGGAACCGCCAGAGCGTCGTACCCACGCGTAGTCATTTACCTTGAGCTTTTTGAATGCTATTTTCATTTCTTGCATGGTGGTTGGTGGCATGGCGGACGCGGGGATACGATCTCCTATGGAATATGTTTTGAACTTGTTGGAGATGATATTGGGACGTGATGTGTCATCGTTGTCTTGCGGTGTTGGAGCTGACAGCTTCTCGGCGTTGGCAGCTGTACGCGAAGGGTTTTGAATCGCCCATGTTTTAAGCTTGAGAAGAGTGTTTTCATTCTTTGTACGGCTCTCAGCAGCCTCGCGAAGAGGATTACCATTATTCATGGTTCCTCTTCGGTTCTTAGCAGCCATCATCTTCAATAGAGGATTTTCACTATTCATTGCACCACCACCTCGGTTCTTAGCAGCCATAGCCTTCAACAATGGATTGCCATTCGTCATACGTCCATGGCCAGTAACAGCACTCCGATGGCTAGCATCTTCCAACACCCACGAGGCATTGGCGCTATTTCCCGAAGTACCCGATGCACCAAGCACATTCGTATCATTCTCATTACTTTCATCAATGCTAAGCAATGTAATATTCCGTGGCATACTCCTCAATTTGGAATCTGACAATGATTTTGGAACCGCGGCTGACTTGGCTGTTATCATGTCTTGCAAGAGTTTTGACTTGGCAGGTGCAGCAGAGGGCAAGGATGGCACAGGTGCAACAGAAGGCGAGGATGGCACATCTTGCGGAGAGGCAGTCACTTCTTCTTTACTGAGACCGCGGTTCAGTCCGACCTTCATTGTGTCCTCCTCCTTCTTATTTTCCTCCATGTAATCTTCATACCTTTTCACCATTGGATTCCCCATCAATGCTACGGGTAACACTGGAACCTTGACACGTGTCAAAAACTGTGTTTTGGGTAATACCTTGGAATGACCCCGTTCGTCCACCTGAAATGACAACAAAATTGATGAACCGCCGTGTTTATCAGAATGACCCTTGTACAAAGCATAGGTGAAGCTCCCATCACTTCGTAAGATGAAGGCACAATCGCCTGGTAGTAACTTATTCTTGGCAAATGCGGAAGCCTCCTTGGAGTAACATAATATGATATCTTCTTTACGGAGTGCATCGCCCACGGTGTAGTTTGGTAAAGAGCGTAGGATTTTGTATGCATGGGATGATGCCTTTTCCTCCTCCTCCGTCGAGACAGAAGTAGAAGTAAGATGATCTTCGGCCTTGTCGTTTTCCGCCATGCCCGGTATCGGCTGCTGCTTATTGTTCTTGATGGCGTCCACGTTCTCGACCTTGGCCTTCATGTAGTTGATGCTTGGCTGTAGCTTCTGGTGTCTCGAATGAGGAGAAGATTGGCCAACGTCATTGCGGTTCATGATTGTAAGAGATGGGTCTTGAAAAATAAATACGAACCGCAATTGTAGATACTTGGCCAGTTTCAGAGTCAGAGTGAAGTGGTTCTTTTCAAGCGAGGGAGATTAAGAATTTACTGTCCAATGAAGAGCAATGAAGGAGTTTATGTTTCGGAGTAAAAACTTGCGAGCAGACCCAGCAATAGTGATCGCATATAATATTATCACAGAACACATCATTGAGCACTGCGACAACTTAAAATCAAAAATCGATGCCAACAAGATCGCATTCGCCTTTCGTCCCTGTGATGCGAGAAGGGTGAGAAGCTTTGAGAGAAGGCGAGAAGCACGATTACAAGCCGATTTGGGACGTATCGATATCACTCTTTCAAAGAATTCCATTTCTAAATTTATATTTTAATATGAATCCTGGTATCTGCCAGTCAAAGTACCGCCTTCCACCCTGTGAGCGAGAACGATTGGTCAAGTGAATGTCTTTGGGACCGTACCTAGGCTTGTAATCGTGCTTAAAGGCATTTACATTTTAGTCGTGATGATGATTTCTTTCTTCGAATCCTGGTATCATGCCAGACAATAGATACCACATAGCCTAATTCTTATATCGCTGTACATGAGTCTTCAATAATGACATGTCATCGGACACGCTCCCTTTATCTTTGAGACAAGATTTCAATTTACTCGTAAATCAACCAGTTACTCGAATATTGCTCAGCGGTTTGAAATTATGCTCATAGACATCAAATAATTTACTCGTAGATAGTCAACCAGTTCGCTTGCTCCCAGGTTTGAAAAAATGTTGTCTCAGAGACATCGAGAATTATTCCTCATCGTCAGGTAGGCGATCTCTAGAGTCTAGAGGTACCTATTATGTAACAGCCATCGTGACTTTGGTTCCCGCCAAATTTAGGGGTCATTTATGATACGAGAGAGGGAGCAGGTAGGAGGTAGGATTTCATTATATCTAGCACGAGGTAGCATGTTGTGTTCTCCAGTATGTGACGGACATATATCAATTGCCAGGACTATATAATATTAGCTAGCGGCACGAAGGTGCCTGAAGCTGAAGCAAGGTGTCCAGCTTCGCCACTCTTTTGAGGAATCAACCACCTGGAACTCGTCATCTCTACCAATCTTCGACATACTAAAAGTGGTAACATCTTAGCATGCCATGTATTGCACAAGAAGTCACATTATCAAGGCACGAAGCTTCATTTTCCCACTGATTACGGACTACTAAGGCCGCGATGAATTGATTCGTGGATTTGCCTGCGCCGATAATGGATTTGGGGGGTGGGTGGGTGTTTTGCCTAGAACGCATGGAATGGACCAATTATCTGGAACGAGTACATACATAGCACTAGAAAGCCTTGATAAATGCATTTGAGAGTTGTTCTAGACCCTCTAGACCCCCCCATCTCTTCTGTTC